>WOGR01009132.1:0-11494 GCA_015342045.1 Leptinotarsa lineolata | reverse complement strand
GGTTTATCTTGATCACCAATTTTTAATTTAAAGTAGGCAAAATAAACTTTCCTTACAAAATCACTTATATTTCTCTGTTGACTTTTAATAGCGAATTCACCACAGATATAACAAAAACTGTTTGGAGAAATAACACAACCCCTTGTAGTCATGATTAACAGACAACAGCACTGTTCACTTGAATATCGGTATGTCTACTGAGAGCTTTTCTTTGTTTCAAGCGATATACACTAGGCGTCAATTGAAGGTATAAGTGCAACTTAATATGCGAGAACTCATTTTGCGCCAAAATAACGGGAAAAGATTGTAGCAGAGAATAAAAAATGAGAAATCGAATCAAAGAAGAAATGATTACCGCTATTTTTCTTCAAAAATTATGTGCTTAAATTTTAGTTCGCATATAATTGTGTAAAAGTGTACGTCATTTGACTTGTCTCAACATGTTAAAACATTCCCTGTCTCACCATTATCTCCATTATCGAATAAAAATCATATAGGTTTATCACCAATGAACATAGATACTGCAATATACATACAAACTTATGTGATACAATAATTTGAATATTTTTTCTGTTTTTGGGAGGTCAAAATCTGTAAAAAAATGTAAAAAAATCCTATGCAGTTCTTTGGTCGCAGACCTGTGTTATTATTAAATCGAGAAGAGTGGCCGTATTATTTGAAATTCTTGTTGGAGTTTCCACTATTTGTTTTGAACAAAAAGACTAAGATGGCTATAAGTTTTTGAGCTCTTGAGCATTCGCAAGTCATTAAATCGATATTAAAATCACCAGTGCATAGTATTTTATCTACTTTCGCATATATTGAAAACAATGTATTTTCAAATTCATCCAGAAATTCGTTTGTATCTTGGAGAGAAGGCCTATAAATAACTCCTACCGCCCAAGTTATTTTTTTAATAGTTATTTTTACCCATAGTTGCACGTAGGATTTACCTGCGATGATGAGTAATCCTCCCCTAGGTACCTTATTGATAAAAATACATAAGCCATCACTTCTAGTTTCGCGATCTATCCTGAATAATGTAAAACCATTTAGGTTCAATATATCATTATCAATATCATGATGTAGCCACGTCTCAGATATCATAAAAATATCAAATTATCCTTCTAAAATTAGTTGATGAACTTCTTGAAGTGATGGGAGAAGCGATCTCACATTCAAACTTCCTATTTTTAAGGGATTCCATGACTAATGCAAATAAATATTACTTTGTCACCAATCTCTATCCTAAATACCTATTTCAAATGAAGAGGAGAAAATAAAAAAATGCTGTTGTAAAAAAATAAATTGAAAAAAGCAATATCTTGAATGGTTCGGATTAGCTGCAAAGAAAAACAACAATGGTTTTTAACATGCAAATGTACTAGTGTATTGACCTGATGTGAAAACATTTTGGAACAGGTAATCTACGGATGATAATAATAACCGTGTTCTAGTTCAAAAAAATAACAAAGAAAAGAAAAAAATAGAACATATTTCAATATAAGTGGAGCGTAATTTTATCCGAAACAAGTTCATAATTCAATAACATGTGCTATTTTGCTTATCTTGCTGACTGATTGTTCATGATCACATTTGAGAAAAATCTGCCCAAAGTTCGTCCACACTTTGCCACGGATGCCAAGTTTCTGCATGGCTGCACGTAGTAATGTATTTGAGCAGGCGTTAAGTCTTCTCTAACCGTGATACCAGTATTCTTCAGATTTTTTCTATTCTTATAAACAATATTTCTATAATAATTCGTGGTAAAACGAATAAATAACGGACGAGATTTCTGAGGATCATATTTACCTATACGATAGCATTTCTCAACGTCGGAACTATTTATTGTTAACTGTTATTGAAAATCTCTTTGATAGAAACACTTCAATTAGAACACCTACTAAAAAATCATTCAGAAAAGTTCACACATGCAGTTCGTGCTATTGGTAATATTAAATCCCTGTAAAGGTACTGACGATGACGAAGTAGTATTCAGTCCAACTGTAGAAAATTTTTCATGACTAACCAATAATTCTCTTTGAAATAACGTTAGTTGGCGTATATAGTTGTAACATCCATATATAGTTGTAACGTTCTAATCCAAAGATCGTGTGTTCAAATCCCATGGACCCTATAATTTTTTTTCATTATCAACAGTAACGTTATACAAAAAATTTGTATGATACATCCGTTAAAAGTGATTTCATTTTGCTTGTGAGTTCGCTCCACTTGCTGACGCTCGTTTTGCAATAATCCCCACTCACAAAATTAAATACCACTTTCAACACTTGTAGGTAAAATGTGAATAATTATTTTTCCACAAAAACGCCTTTATCAGGATCATCTTGAAGCATTTTTCACCATCTTTCAATTTACCAAGTAATATACAGGGGGTTTCATTTGAAAAAATGAACTTTTGACTACTTTTATGCACAATGGAAATAATAGTAATTTTAGCACGCCCTGTATAATATGGAGTCGATTTCTTGGTGTTATCCGAATATTTCAAGTTTGTCTAAACTATCGTCAAAATATCAACTTTTCATGAAACGACAGTACTAATGTACTTGAATTCAATTGAGGCTATGTTTTGGACCATATTTAGCACAATTTATTTTTCATCTCGAAAACAGATAGGGATAGGTATAGGACATTATCGACAAAAAAGTATTAAAATACTGAAGCAAATCCAAAAATGTAATAATATACGGGGTGTTCTAATCAAAAAAATATAGTTGCTGGGACTTTTTGATAGAAGTAGGAACGCCGCAATGATGAAAATATTTTAGATCGATAGAACAGGTAAGGAAATGTGAAAGGTGAAATTTTCAGAGGAATCATGGGTTGCGTTTTCCAGAAACGTCTAACCTACCATCGACCGTGAGTCACGCTGTATAAAATATGCTAAGTCTCAAATGTATGAGGCTTTGAAACACCATGATATTCCTAACTTGCTTTGGAGCAAGATGAGATGTGATTCATTTGAATTACAAAGTGAAAAATATCCACTAGCTTCATATTACTATTATAAGTTCATTGGGAGAAATTATCGAGAGACATCACAAGTGAACAAATAAAAGAAAAATTAAAATCCATGTTCACTAGATATTGCATACCACTTAATTAGCATCAGATAGATGTCTTTCATTCAGTTCATAGATATTCAAAAATTTCGCTCATTGTTGGGAATTCAATCATGTGATATCCTACCCAGCATATGCGCAGTCAAATGGAATGGCTAAGCGTAATGTACAAACCATTAAAAATATTTTGAAAAAAGTATAAGCAGATAATGAAGATATTTATATGGCACTTCCCTTGTACCGTGATATGCCTACTGATAGAGTTAATGCACCTGCAGGAATTCTTATGTCACGCAGTCTCAGGTTAGGAGACAACAATAAAAGAGGTCAATGCAACCACTCCAACCAGGTGGAAATGTATATATACAAGTAAACCAAAGTCAGACTGGTTGCCACGACTAATAGTATGTAGTTGAGAAGAGAAATGGATCAATTTCAACAAGGAACAGGAAATTCATCAAGCCAAGTTAAAACAGGGAAATGAAGTCTGACTTGAACCATTCTTCAACTTCTATGCGCCCCAAATTTGTTGAAAGGGGGAAAGAAAGAATAAAATGTCATTCAGAGATAGACAGTTAAAATGAAGAAGAGAATGAGAATAGTGAAATTAGGGATAGTGAGGAAAGTGTTAGAATTTCGGGATTAGCTCAATTAGTAACAATAGTACACGATCTTTCAGTGAAGCGGATAGCTTTAATTCACCAGCTCAAGGCTCTGAGGAAGTAATTCTAAATAAAGTACAGACTTCATCCGGTCGTGTGATTAGAGCTCCTAAGAGGCTCAATCTATAAAAAGGGGGATATCAGACATCTCCGTCATATGAGATGTCAGATTAGACATGATAATCAATGAAGGGGTACAATCGAACCTAGTAGTGATTGTAATTCATTGGTCACTATATGGTTTGCTGATGATTGGTTCATCATGTCCATTTATATTGAATCGGTGTAGCCTAGCTCCCTAATATCAAATGCGAAACAACTTCGATATAAATTGAATACATTCACTAACCATTGAATTACCAATTTTCACCAGTCCGTTGTTCAACGTTTAACATGTCAACTGTTGTGGTTTATTGACTACCGCAAGTTGTGTCCATGACCAAATATATTTTTCCAACTTTTAGAGTTATACTATTGTGTCAACTGAAACTACAGCTTCTTCACCAGCAACCTTGCAGTTGATGAGCATGACTGTGTTTGGTTAAATGATAGTCCTTTCTGGAGCTATGACGCAGATTGTCTCATTTGGAGTTTGTTGTTCGACTCTGGAGAATGGCAACTTGTCTTTCCAATAAGATGTAAATCATCGTTTTTCCGAATATAGGCTATCGAATCTTCTTCGGTGAAAGTTCGACCCAAAATAACATCAACGAATTGAGCTTCTGCTAGTAATACATATAAGGACACCTTGTCGACAAAAAAAAATTTGAAACCAATTTGCTGTCGAACCTCTCAGATGTAACTGTGTGTATCTGTCAGTTTGGTTTCTCCATTCCAATCCTGTAAATTAGCGCTAGTTGTAACCGAAATCAAACAATCTAATAGCCTATACCTCTCTATCACCATGAAAAATTCACAATGATGGCGGTATATTGGGAACTACCGTCGTACCAAAAATACTGTGCTTGCCCCTACGAAGACCTATGCTAAAATCACCGTGTAAAACTATTGAACAACCTGACACTACCTGTCGAATTTTTCTCCTAAGTTTGACACTAGTCAAATTTTCTGATTTCACCAGATTTGACCACTCCTGAAATTTTGGCTTTTGCTCAAATGAATGGCACAAGAAACACTGAAGCTCCAAAAACACTTTTGTGTAAAATTATAATTGACTACTGTACTCAGACAACCAGTAATACATGCTGCCTATTTGAAGTAAACGGTTGTCACAGTTGTAAGTTTTGGGAATACGATTAAAATGAGCTGTTCAATAAATGACCATAATCACGGAAGTTATGTCATCAGTTTTTCCTATAACAATATGGTGTCAGGTTATTGAGGAATCTTCGCAAGTTGCTGGATGTGAAAGACAAAATAGTGTTTTTCCAAGCTTGTTTTTATTTCTCGATTGGACCCTTGTTTGCTGAATGGAAGAAAACGGTCCGCTAGTAGTGCAAAAATATTTCTAACCCCCGAACCACTCGTGCTAGATAAGAATATTTCAGAAAACTGGAAAAGTTTTTCCTCAAACTCTGACTCATTTGCAAAGACCACAGATTTGAATAGCAAAGCCGTGTTTTTGTGCCTAGTTGAAGATGGACAATTATTTACAATTTTCTGACTGAACTCAGAAAAGATGTCAAACTGACTGATTACCCCCAACTAGATTCATGACAAAATAGTCATAGAGTTAAGAGAAAGTTCCAGCAAGGAGAAATTGTAGAGTTTCATATATTAGCAAAGATCAGGACAGGAATTCCGATTGTGAGGTTGAAGTTGATGGCCTGAGAGCAAGTACATCTGGTACACAGTCAAGAATACAAAATGATAAAAAACAGACTTGAAACAATTGTGGGTATATACATAAGAATGGAAAAAGATGTCCAGCTGATTGAAAAACTTATGCCAAGTGTCAAGTTCATAATCATCTTGCCAGTGTTTGTGCTGGTAGAAATAGAAGCGAGTCGCATAACAGCAAGCTGAGAGAAATAAAATACATTTATTGTCAAAAGAAGATGGTCGGTGCAGTTCACAGTCAAATGGTGGAATGAAACTGATTACGAGTTTCATGTGAGTTGCTGTTTATTCCTTGAACAAATCCACAGATGGTAATACGGAAATCAGGAGGAAATCTTGTCATTTTGAAACTTGATACTGGAGCTGAAATGAGCACTTCGCCATTGAAGATTTTGAAGCGAGCTGCACCACAATGCCAAATGAGAAACACAAATATAACATTAGGGTCTTATGGCGACCTGAAATTCAGAATAAAAGTGTGGTGAAAATAAAATTAGATCGTTCTGTGTAACGAATGCAACAAAAATGTTTTTTTGTGGTAATGGATGCAGAAAATAGAATTCCACTCTTATGTCTACAGGAATGTTTGAAGTTGAACTCGATACAATGACTAGATTCATTGATTTATATATGTTTTAGATCTCTAGATGGTATAGATAGTCAATATTCACATATATTTGAAGGACTAGGGAAATTTTCGATACTCCGATACAACATCACATCACTTTGAAAGAAGATGCATATCCGAGAATCAATATTATTAGATGTGTGCCACGTACATTGTTCAATCCATCGAATGAAAAGTTATGTGATCTTGTGTCTGAGGGAATTAAAAAGAAAGTAGATAAACAACAGAGTGGGTACATCCTTTGGTGATAGTCGAGAAATTAAATGATGATCTACGTCTATGATGAGATCCAAAAGATTTGAATCAAGCTGAGTCAGAGAGACACTTTGGTGAGTGTAAGAGAGGAGCGTGTGACGTAATCGATGCAGAGAAGGATGGAATGAGTATCGAAGAGTTACAAAGTTGAGAGCGTGTACTTGGCCCCCTTGGCGCCTCACCCCCCGGGCCATCATTCCTGAGCCCCTTCGTTGCGTACCAGTCACGTGGTCATCACCAGCGGAGAGAAAATTTTTTGGTATGAGAATCGAACCCAGGTTGCCGGCGTGGTAGACGTTGTCCTTATCCTTCACACCACCGAGATAACATGGAAGTAATTGCGAAATGTTGATATTTATGACAGTTGTTTCGTTGGCTGTCATCTGCGATTCAGAGTGATGAATAAGAACAGAAAAGGATAGATCGATTATCGGAGAGGTTCAATCATAAAATCATAAAAATGATATAGATGAGAATATTAGGAATGCGAAATTGAAATAATGATGATGATGAATGAAAAATCAGATTGAAGAAAAAAACATGGCAGTGGGCATCAAGTGGAGTATACAGGGTGCGTCAAAATACATCATGCAGCATATCAAATGAAAGGAGAAGAAATGTAGAATTAATCGACATAGAAAAAACGGAGACGTTGCCAACAGGGCACTAAGCCGCATCTTTGTTAGTAATGTTTGGATCTCAAAGGAGGATCAAAAATGAAAGGAGGCGGAGTGTAAAATTCATAAAGACAACTCAAAGATGACGATATGTCAAAAGGGCACTAACTCACATCATTGTAGGAAGATTATTATGTGGAGCACATTATAAGTGCATTGATGTTGAAATTAATAAAGAAACGTCCTAATGACATGTCAAATAGACATGAAGTTTGATGAAACAATTTGGAAATTCGTGATAGAAGCATATGTAGAGTTGTAGAAGATGATGAGACGGAATACGACGAATATGATTTTCCACCTTTGACATATATTTACGTTGCATCCAGAAATAAACACACCCGGTGATGAAAAAAATCATTGTATACTTAAACCTTTGATATATTTGGATTCCTTATGGTAAGGAGCCCCTTTGTTTTTTTGGTAACCCTCGAACATAATATTATTTGATTGATTTCATCCTCATCATAGCCATCATCAACCAACTGCTGCCGCTTCTTATTGATACCACCCTCCGTCACCGAGGCCCTAGTTATATACAATTTTGATCTGAGGCCTACGCAATCAGTCACTGGAACTGCGTTATTCTCATCTTTCTTCTTCCCAAAAACCTTTTTATCCACCAAAGGAACGTTGAACTGATTGTTGGAAGGATAATCCAAAGTATCACAGAATTTGTGACAATTTTGACGTAAGATTCAATAAGGATTCTGATTGCATATTTCATAAATCAGGCTATATGTATCGGTGTGGGGAATCACACAATTATCTTCGAATGGATGGCCCTATATTCTAGATGCAATATCAGTGATTATAAAATGTGCATAATATCCAGTCAGATTGTAAAGAGTATGGGATCTACATGGCTAACTTTGTAGTTTATATCACACCCTTTGTGCGCGGGGCCACAATAGTTATCACATAGTATAAGATGATAATGGTCGCATACTTTCTTGTATCCGAGAATGAAGGGCTCCTCGCAGATGTGGCAGTGTGTAGCTCATCTGAACTAAACTTCTTGCTTGGCAGTCATATCGATGTCGTATGGACACCAAAATACTGTAGCCATATCTTTAGCTAATTGAGCCATCTCATCAGCGAACCACTGCATACAATCCTCTTTACGATATGTCCTATAGAAGGATAGAGTGTCATCGTATGAGCACTTCGAGTAGTAACCCATAGCTGTTGGAATATGTTGTTGAGGTTTTTTAGGATCATTAGTGGGCTTCAAAATGGATTCCAAGTCGGCGTATTCTTTTTGAACTTGAGAATGTTTCTACCCTCCTCAGACATCTTGATGGCTGTTTCATTGATTTTCTGGAAATCCTCAGTATGTTTCTGTAATTTTTCTTGGGATCGAAAGTACTATATGATCATTTTCTTCACTTAACTGCTTCGGTAAGAGCCTTGATAAGTTCTTCATCCATACGTATTGATAACAAACTGGAGTTTCAGATTCATCATAATTGTCTTGAATCAGCAGTGAGTTCACATGTCCATCTTTCTTATCCTTTGTGAGAAATGCATGCAGGTTGATGAACGTTTCAGATTTCTTCTGAAGGATGTTAACATTAATGAAAATATTATTCAGTTTTTCAAATCACGGATTTGTTCAAAAGTCATTGGAAAATGAATTCCTTCGAGTTTCAATGCTTCAGAATGATGAATATATAATGAAGTACGGTCAGCATATTTCTGCACAGGGTGAAGTACTGAAACAGTCCACGCAAAGCAGGCCTCATAATTGTTTTTCACATTCATGCAAGCATTCTTTTCGCAAAATTTGAAGTGGAAGATCTATGACTGAGGACCTTAGTTGTGGTGTGAACGTATTGATATTCACATAAAGTTTAGGGTCTTCTTCAGCGCCCAGCCGATGTTCCGTTCTTGAAACTCTTCGATCTCTGTGAGTATTGGTGTTGCAGCTTTTTTATTATATCAATCGTTGGGGGCGGTGTGTCTATATATGAGAGAGTTTGTAGTAGTGGAGTTGGTATACTCCTTCAGTATTTCGTCTCACTTCACTATCTCAAATTCCCCGCAGAAGGTGGTATTAACCTTGACAGATTCATCATTCTTCAGAGCATTCTGAAGTATCCGCTCGAAGAGAGCTTTGCAGTTATCCATAAGAGCTGAGGAGTCCTAATGTTTGAGATTGGAAATAACACCAGATCTAATCCTAGAGTTGAAAGCTGACTCGCAATCATCCCAATGAACCCGCTCTCTAGCACCCTACAGGTCGTGATAACTGCCTCGCCCCTCCTTTCTTATCACTTTGAACTGACTCCTGAGACTTTTGATGTTGCGAAAACAGGCTTCCAAATTCTGCTTCTCATCCAGTGATGATGCTACCTCCATCGCCTTCCTTATTCTTCGTGAACCTTTATCACATTCTTTTATTTCTTCCAGAGCAGTTTTTCATCAAAATTTGTGGTTATCAACCCCAAAAGAGAGAAGATATACAGTAACAAGTTAGCAAGAAGTGGCATTTTTCTGTAATGAAGTGTTCAAACATCTGTAACAGAATGACAAAGCTCAGCTGCGCGAGCGCTTTTATCAACTGATGTTGAGTATGTGTCGGTAGTATGTAACGAAGTTCATCATCGAATCCACTTGTAACCCCCTCTGGAGGATGTTAGTTGCGATATACCTCAGATGGTAATATTCTTTGTTCATCTTTTCATCGAAAATGACTTCGCGTTTTATGAGATTGTTGTATACGAGGAGTTCAGAAATAAAGAAACTGGCGTTTCGACATTTTGTAGACAATTTCGATGCTATGTAGATGAAATGGTGCAATAGGGAAGCGAAGTAGTCGGCAATGACTTTTCAAAATACGTTATTCTGCGTGCCTTTTGACCGTTCTGCGTGCATTTCGACCTTTTTGCGTGAGTTTCGACCATTATGCGTGCTTTATTTCGTCTTCATTACCGGATGACGAAGAAAAGATAATGATACTTCGCTTCCCCATTGCACCATAGCACTTATCTACATAGCATCAACATTGTTAACAAAATGTCGAAACGTCGTTTTTTCTATTTCAAAACCCCGCGTATACAATAATTTTATGAAACGCGAAATCATTTTTGGTGAAATGATAAACAATGAATATTGCCATTTGAGGTGTATCGCAATAAACATCCTCCAGAGGTCATAACGGGTGAAATTGATGTTGAACTCAGTTACATACTACTGACACATACTCAACGTTAGTTTATGGAAGCGCTCGCGTAGCTGACACTTGTTAACCTGTTACAGATATTTGAACATTTTGAAGAAATTCAAACATTTTATCACAGAGAAGTGCTGCTCTTCGCTGACTTGGTACAGTAAATCTCCTCTCTTTTGGGGTTGATAACCACAAATTTTGATATAGAAACTGATCTGGTGGAATAATCGAAACCGCACTTGAAGCGGACGATATACCGCTTCAAACGATCGGAGCATTTGTCACGAATGAGCTTAAAGTACAACCAATAATGTGAATATCAACCACTGTGTTGAGTTTTTGTCTTTCTACTGTATAACATCGTTACTATCTTGTATTTTTTCAATATTCTCAACTCTGTACCACAATGAATAACCTATATTTCCTTGTCCCGCTGTTAAATATATTTGCATCACCCTGTATATTTTCTGTATTTCTCAACAGTTTTTTTTTCATATTGTCACCATGTATAACGTCATTTTACAATTATTTTCAATTTTTCATAGCATTTAGTAACCTGCTTTCGGCTGTCTCGCTGTATAATATATTTGCATCACACTCTATATGTCTGTACTTCTCTATGAATTGTTCATTCGAACGAACTCAAGAGATATTTAAGTCAGACTCTCATAATTCATATTCACTGAAATAAAAAGAATTTTTATTGAGAACGTTTGATGACAAACGACTTTTATTTGTTGACTCAAATGATACATTACCCTGAGGTCATTATAGTGTTACGAAGAATTCAAATATCATTTGAATATCGCAAGTACTATTATAATGAAATTCTGAATGACTCTGAATTTCCTTTAGAATAATGCATACAGAACGGCGTAATTTTCTTCAATTTCGGAACACCCTACCATGAATTTTCAAAGTCTTCCAGATTCACAACGGTTGCGTATACAGGGTGTCCCTGGACTTCCTCTTTTCCTCTCGGGAATGTATAGATGGGGTCAAAATATCACCAGTACTTCATATAACTTTTTTTCCTAAAAGTCTTCGTAACCAAGTTACGGGCCCTCGAAGTTACAAAATGAAAAATGTTTTTCTTTGATAACTTTTCAAGTGAATATTCAAAATCATCCAAATTTTGGTAATTGACTAAACAAATGAATTCCGTCGATGAGCTTTCATGCAGGAGTCAGTTGTTTTGCTACAAAGTCAGGAAC
>WOGR01009131.1:0-11494 GCA_015342045.1 Leptinotarsa lineolata | reverse complement strand
GGAAATATACCATCCTCTCCAGGAGATTTTAAGGGCTGAAACGACTTTATAGCCCATTCAACTGCCGGTGCTGTGATAACCTTCTTGAGGACCTCCCAATCACTCTTTTTTGGGCGTTTGGCGCCCCCTAAAAGGTGGAGGTCTGTTGTTATCAAGCGTCTGACTTCCAGGAAAGTGGTTTTCTATCAAAAGCTGATGTGTTACAAATGCTTTAGATTACACTTGGGATCATCAGAATACTATTGCAATTCAACCAACCTGAGAGTTATTTGCACAAGCTTTAGCTGATGCTAACCAAGGCCCTAACAGAAAGGCTTTATTCGAAGCTAGTATCTTTTCCAAGTCATCAAATATAGTCAACAACTTTGTAGCTTCTTCTCTGAAACAGAATTCAATTGATGAAACATCATGACGATTGCTAGAAGGAGAACTGCTCTATCAGCTCGTTATACATACTCAAACTGTCGATAGTTCTTTACTTGGAAAGAGGAAATCAGTTTTTTATAAAAAGTGTCTCCATAAATCTGTAAAACTTGTCTTGAAAGATCTACTAGGTCGTGAAGGAATGCAGAACTATGTGCCAGATCTGCTGCAGAGTTCAAGAAGAGCGCCCATGCGTCAAATACGTAGCTATAGTTGTACCATGTCTAAAAATAGAAAACTACTACGTTTCATCATACTTCGATTTCATGAACTCACCCATATGTTTAGTCTCAGACTGGGAGTGTTTGTGATGGCATAACGGCCCCTCATTTTAATCAAACCACTGTAGTCGTACACAGATTTCTTAAAACAATAATATAATTACTATTTTTGATGTTCTCACTGAATAATCCTACTTGCAGTAACTGCCATGCCTTTGTCATATTCTCATTCAAGACTCCATATCTTCTGATAGTGTAGTTTCTGAACCACATATCTAGATCAGCAGACTCCGTCCTCCATGTTGACTCTGTCATCAGGTCATAAATTACATAGTTTTGATTGATCCCTTCGGGAGTCAAACCAGTGCCAATCATGGTACTGTTTTCAGTATTTCTAGCTTCTAAAACTCTCTAAAAATTGTTTTTTCAAGTTAGCGGTGTCTCAAAATTCAAACAAGATTTGAATTTGCCGCCATTTATGCGGTAGAGTGATGTCAAGAAAAAAACATTTTGTTAGCTGATAGTTAAGAGTACATCACGAGAGAATAACGCGGCGACTAATAAAAATAATAATTTATTCACTTTAATATAGAGGGTATATTAGGTGGTTTTGGAGAACCAATAAAAGTATTTTGGTTAGTATCTCAGAACGCTAATGAAAATATTTTCATTTTCGCATTGTTGCGACATTCATATGTAATACTCTTCAACTGGAAATTTTCTGATAGATCACCATATACACCATGTCATTTTTAAATACTGCTTCCAAATCATGTTCGTGAATCATGTCCTATACCTATCTCCAACCATTGTTTAGATTGATTATTTTGTAGTTTTTTTTACCAAATCAAGACAACATAAAAATTTAATATCGCATAACTCAAGTGATACACCAAACTGAAATTCTAATATCGCTCACATGAGGTACGATGGTTTACATTTCAAAGAAAACATTATTTCATATATTTTCTTTGATACATGATCAAAACTGATTATTTTTAAATCCTGTATATTATTCAGTTTTCGGATTCAACTAACCAATGTGAATAAGTTTCATCGACTATGTCCTATATCTATCTCTGACCATTTACAAAATATTATTCCTTTCATAATTTTTTGTGTATTTGAGTATACAATTTGGTATACTGAATGTATCCAATGCAACTTTTGTGAACAAGGTGTTATGAGATACCTATATGATCCTCACTTCATACTGGGTGTATAGCAAACACGAATATATTGACTGGTTGAAGTCATTTAAAAGAAGTAGTTTATAAAATCACAAAATTTACTTCGCAATTAGCACTTCTGATACTGAAATAACAAAAACATAGTTGCTCAGGAGCCTGAAATGTTGACCATTGACCTGCAAATATTGATGAAACGAATACAATACATGATCAGACGTGGATCTGAGGGTTCCCGATGCGTCGAGTTCTCTGGAGGCATATTTAATACTTTCAGTTACCATTTTGTATTCACAGGTGTTCTATGAACTTTTTCTTCGACTTTTCTCCAGAAGTAAAAATCTAAGAAGGTGACTGCGGTGGACAAATCTAAGGACCAAAACGTCGTATGCAGCGAACTTCGAACATATCAGTGAGTTCTATACTCACTTCACGTGTACAATGTCCAGGAGCCACATCCAACTGATAACAACAATCCTGAGTTTCATGAGGTTAGGTTCAGAGGTAAATTGTCCATGAAATCACTCATAGTGGTTCTCAAAATATATAAATATTTTTCTGAATTGTGATTCTCAGAATATATAAATATTTTTTAGAATTCAATATTTCTGATTATTCTCACGTGAGAATTTTGATTCATTAGATTAAATATTTCTTCCAAAAGTTTGGATCTTGCTAATACTTTTTGGTACCATTTCGCAAAGTTCTAAACAATTTGATGGGTCATCTCTACGCAAAGCTCGCAGCCTAATAAAATCATTTGGGAAAATCCAAAATCAACCACCACATTTTAAAAATTACCAGTCACTGGATAAGTTCCATTTCTAGTGACACAAACTTATTCGGATTTGAGGTAATTTCGTTTATTTCCTTTGAATTTCCGTTCGATCATTGTTGGTGAACTTTGATATGACTCACACTATTTGAACATGTTTCTGTTAAGTTCGTTCTTTGTTTCTTAGGAGACGTGACAATCAGGCAGAAGTTAGTTTTTTTCAGTACCGTGAAAATTATAAACAAAACAGTTTCTGAACCCGCTGCTGGTATCGATGATATCAACGGTAAAGCTCTCAAGTCTCTTGCTATTCTAATTGCTGAACCGTTATCATACTTAATTAACAAGTCATTCATCTCTGGTGTTTTTTCTGATCTCAAAGAATCCAAATATATTCCAGTATTCAGAAATAAAGGTTCTCGAACAGATGTCAATTACCGATGTATATATAGTTTTTCACAAGACCAACAGAATACTCAGAAGAGTTTAAGTTACTTCTAAACATTCAAAAAATATTCAAGGAACAATCCACAGCTACTACTATATTTATGATGCAATCAATGACAATTTGGCTTCATCCTATTTGAATAATAGACAGAAGACCACAGTAGTGAATTGGGTGAAATCTGATAAAAAAATAATAACGATCAATTTTAGGGCCTTCATTTTTCATAATATTCATTCATAGGGTATCTCATACAAGTACTGCTTCTAATCGTACAATACTATATGCTGACGATAAAAACTTTCTCATGTCCAACGACAATCTGGAGAATCTAATTGATAACAGCAAAACGGCATCTGTACATCTCTCTGAGTATTTTATATTATCGATTTAGTCAATATTTGTATATCGTTAATTTAATGATGCCTATATATGATGTGTAATATTTTAATTTTTGATATCCTCCCAAACAAGTATGAACTTCTGTGGGCTGTCTATATGTGTTTGTTTGTATACTATTTTATAACCTTCAACTTTGTCTATTAGTATGGGAATGTGTGATAATAATACGTTTTTACTATCACAACAAATTGTTTTTATTTGAGTAATTGTGATTGTGTTGTGATATGTAAAATTATTTTATTTTTCGTATTTGTCAATTCAAACACACACAGGGTTAAACCCTCAGTGGATTTACAATTCATTCAGCATTTTCTTTGAGATGTTAATTCTATTTTGTATGCAACGTAGATGAATGAATATTATTATTATTATTCTGAAGAAAGGTTGGTTGGGTAACAGGATCAATTTCTTCTTAGAAAAACCAATTGTTTTCTTGCCGACGTTTCGACGTTTGTTTCACAAACGAAACGTTTGTTTCATGTCGTTTTGTGTTGGTCTTGTCTCAAAATTGTTGCAATAATTTTTATTTTCTTTTAAATGTATTCAATATGTCTGATGGTTTCAAAAATATTAATATCAACACGGAGAAACTACTTTTTGAGCCCTGAGGAACAGTTTAATTAAATTCGAAACTTCGGTAAGAAAACAATTGTTTTTCTCTAAGAAGAAATTGATTCTGTTACCCAACCAGCCTTTTTTCAGAAAAATTATTGGATCACTAAATTAGTTAACTGGTTATTATTATTATTATTATTGCATCGATAATGTTATGTAGCGAAAAATATTACATGATTCTTTTTTTAATCAACATCTGAATGGGAATTTAGACAGTATCCAGAAAAGTATGAAATTTGTTAATCTAGACATAACAATGACACCTTTCAGAATCATTGAGATATCTCCCAGTTACCTCATTGATAATCTTGGCTGAACCAAACATCCCCAGTGTGCCTCCAAAGTCGTGTAACATGCACCAAATATACGGTTGGCCATAATATTGTTCCAATCTGTCATACTGTGGAAATTGTTCGGATTGGAGATCCAGAATTATCATCTTGCCCTTGAAAAAAAGTTGTAAAACTCAACTCAAAAATATATTACTGCCAGACGATATCCAAATCCCATAACATCCAGTTAGTATTATATTAAAAAATCATCACATTTTCTATGTAGTTCATAGCTGCAGACCATAGCTTGTTGGCTTTAGTCCGCAGGTGTTTATTACTGACGTTTCGTCTACGTGGTAGATATCAAAAACGATGAGACAATGGACAACTACAATACTTTACCCGTTGCCTCATCGCTTTTGATAATGTCTAATGCAATCGTGAACGAAACCAGGCATGAAAACCTGCAAACCACGCCCTGCAAACCCAGAAAACTGTCCTGATGTTTTATTAACATGAGCTTGTTGTTATTGATCTCCACCTTGAAATGTATTCATGAGAGTTTTATATTCCAGAACCCAATAACAAAAATTTCTACATTTTCTGACTTTCCAACATGCCAGAGAAAGAAATTAGGTATCCACTCGTGTTGGTACCTTTTGTTTTGGAGAACAATCTGAATTTCTTAGGGACTTTTGTAAGTTTCAAATCATGAAAGATAAATTTATTTACAGTATAGAATCAAAAAACTATGAAACAGCGTTTCATAGTTTTCAATGGTTTCAATTTATATTTTTTTACTGATTGAAAGAATGAACAGCTAGTAATTAAACATTGAACAGCGTGATACTCGAAATGAGGGTAAGAATTTGATGGTTTTATATTCAAATAATGCAGTATCAACGATTTTAAAAAAATCAGCTGTGGTTCTCGAAGGATTATCATTGGTAAGATTATCGGGACTATAATAAAAAATGATCTGTTGATCATCAAATTACTGATCGTTATTTCAACAAGAACTTAAACCACCGTTCAAGGAAAAACATGTTATGATGAAAATACTTGTTGATTTTGCCACCAGGATTTGTGAATTATATCTTTTTGAAAAAGAATTATCTAGACCAAGTTCTACAGGCCAGTGGTTTTACAGCGAAAGTAATCAAACATGCTCTACATCTTAGGAGAAGGAATTCTTCAACCACGATACAGCTGCCAGAGGTAGGCACAGTCTAATTGCCTTACATAAACGATGTCACGGACCGCATCATGTGTCCGAACATTGACACCATTCACAAGCTAACTAATTGACTACGCAACCCTATCAGCTCGACCAATGACAAAAGAGAGCCTCTAAACGTCTGCCGGTGTTTACAAGTTTTCCTCTTCCTGTGGCTCAGTTCACATCGGAACTACCAAACCCAGCATCAACACCAGGATAAAAGTACACAAGCGTCACTGCTGCCTCATGCAACCGGAGAAATTGGCATTTGCAGATTGTAATAAAAGATAAAGAAACTGTTATCCTGTCTAATTGAACGCATTATCACACTTATCACACACGACTTCTCGGGAAGGCTATTGAAATCTATAAGCATACCAACAATATCATCAGAAAATAAGGTGTATCAATCAACAGAACGTGGTATGCAGTACTCAAGAAGGCCAGAAATAGACTTAAATTCAACCCCGTTTAAATTCCATCCAGTAGCATATCTGTCAACAAAGAGGACGAATCGGGACAATTTTATAACAGTGCGCACCAATCAAAATGACCCAGCAAAATGCCGACCAATCAAGAATGACTATTCACATGGATACTTCGACATCGTCCACACCATCATATAAATACCAGTAAACACGTAGCTCGCCAGTCAGTCGTTGTTGAGACTTCGATGGTATCTGCTGCAGTAACAGCAGATATAAAACGTTTAGTACTTCAGGTTCCATTCGACCATGCCTCTAATCTCCGCCCTATATGTCTCATTCCAACCATCGCAAAAATCATTGAAAAACTAGTTGGAAATCGACTACTTGGATTCAATAATAAGCATAACATCATCAGTGAAAATAAATTCGGCGTCCAGAATAGTAAAAATACGCACGATGCTATTGTCTCATTTCTGAATAAAGTTTATTCTGAGATAAATGTCGGTGAAAAGACTGCCGCAGTATTTTGTGACCTGTCAAAGGCATTTGACTGCGTTGATCACCAAATACTACTGAGAAAGCTCCAACGTTATGGATGCAGAGGAGTTACTCACAAATGGTTCGATTCCTACCTAATGGGACGGACGCAAATGGTCAAAACAACTCAACTTTCGAAAAAAAAGAAAATTAATTCAGGAGTGCCACAAGGTTCTGTATTAGGTCCCATTCTTTTCTTATTATATATTAATGACCTCACCAAGTTTAATATTTTTGGGAAGTTCACATTATTTGCAGAGAACACTACCTTACTTTGGAATAATAAAAACACTTGTGAGTTGCACAAAATAATCTCTGCCGACTTAAAAAAAGTCAATAATTGGTGTGATTCTGACTTTTTATTTTTTAAATTAACCAAAACAAATTTAATATCATTTAGATGCTCAATCAACGAGTCTGTGTGTTTAATAAATGAGCATATATTAAATTTTGCTGCATGCTCTTCCCATTATAACACTCGAAACAGCAGAAACACTCTGAAACTCACTGTGACAACTAAAAACTTCACCAGAGACTCCATACTTTACAACAGTGGAAAAATGTACAATCATTTGCCTATGAACATAAGATCTGGCAATATTAATGATTTACAATTCAGGAAGTTAGTCAAACAATATCTATCTGATAAATCCCATTATACTTTGAATGAATATTTTAACGATAGCTTTTAACTGACTTACTCGTATTTTTTATCTTCAGTTATTAAGGAGCTCCTAGGTTGATTTTTTTTATGTCTACTCTTTTATAAACTTGACTTTTACTCTTTTATGTAAACTTATCTTTTATATCCTCTATTTTAACATAGTTTGTACCCATGCACCATTTTTATTTTTATTTCATTTCTGAGGATTTACTACCCAAGCTTTGTCAACAAGATTATGTCTTATGATAATGAAGCATATCAAATAAAAAGCCCAGATTTTGTTCTCTTTATTTGATACTTCGGCCGTAAAAGCCCATGTTCTTATATAGGTCCTTAAATTACCAAAAATGTCGGAAAGAACTTCTTTCACGATATTGTATGAATATTTTTTATCAGAATACTATTATAAAAATGTAGGTTCGTATTTGAAATTTCAAAGTTGGGGTTGACCCAAGTCAGGCGACACCCTCAGTAGAAGTTTTCTGAACATATCCTAAGAGTTCATTGAAAATTTCTACAACGAAGTGAAAACATATTTTTGACATCTCTACGAACGAAAAGATGAAGCGAAAAATATATTTTGATCTAAATGGACGTTTATGCCATGAGTTCCCTTAAAAAAATATAACAGTGTTCAAGCTCGTGTCAGTTATTGGTATAATGTTCAAACAAAGGTATTTTGGAATAAATGGATGATGTGGGAATTGGATATTCCAAATCCGAAGATTTGTTTACTCAAACACTGATTAGTAGCACCTTCACCAGTTTTCTGTTAACCAAGTCACCACAATCAAAAAACGTGACCTACCATTGGTACACTAGTAACAAAAGCACGCACTCTGTTAGTATTTTTCCAATATGGACTCGAATAGAATAGCCAGCCTTGCATGATCCTGAAAAATTATCAAAATTTTTTGTTAACTCACTTTTGGAACGGATGTCAAAAGGGCCCGCACCTTCGGACGAGTCCAAAATAAAATTGAATGTACGAACAACCAGCCTTGCATAACCCTGAGAAAAAATTGAAAAGCAAAATCTCAAATACATGTCACTTATGTTTGTGAAACTGATGCCCGGAGACAGGAAGGAAATTAAGGTTTCATATCATGAATTACAGATTGAAAAACAAAAGAGATAATATATTGAGACGTATCTTAATGAGATGGATTAGTTATTTAGGGCATATATCATGAAACGTACTATATAAGTTCATTTGAAACGGACAGGGTTGGTTGCAGTTATTTTGTTAGTGCGCAGAAAATGCACGCCTGCCGGGTGAGTGTCCTCCATAATGACACCTCACCAAAAGGTATGTGTATCTGGGCCGAGAGGATGTATGACTCTCAGCCCACTCAGTGTCACTAACGGAACCTTCGAGATACCGGACTGTAATGAAGGGCTCTGTCGTGCTGGACCTTCTTTCCATAGCTACTTATGGTCCATGAAGTAAACAGAAGCCCGATTCTGTCTACAGAAGAGATGGCTAACAAAGCTTAGAGACTAGGTGGTGTAGCTAGGAAGCGACTCATCACCTCATCTAGAGCGAGATATTATGTATATCTGCCTTGCAACAAGGTTTTTAACAGCAAAAGCAGAATCTACATCGGCAGAGAAAATAAAAATAATCTTTTCCAAGATCAAGAACTGTACCTTTTTATTTCTCCAAATATTTAACAAACCTAAGACTAAGTGAAATAGCCGGAAAGCTATTTGTCGCCCCCACAAGAGCAGGACATTTCAGGAATCTACCTTCACCAAATTCTTGAGCGGCAGAAGTAGAATTTGTATCAAAAAATAAAACAATCTACCTCTCAGCAGTTCCTACAGATAATCTGAGGAGATGGAAGATATGGAGGAGGTGACTCAGTTTTACAGTTTTTGACCTGAGTTCACAAATGAGTGAGGTTGATCTAACGACCCCAACTGTCTTTCCTGTACCATCAGATCAAGAACAGGAGCTTTTCAATTCCCCTTTTGGATAAACCTACAAGGTTCTTATTGGACTGAGGAAAATTTAACATTGAAGAGAATTCTTCTCTGACGAATTCAGGCTTTGGTAGAAGAGTACGTCCTCTTTGCCTGTCCAGAAAGTAGTTCTGTAATTATTTAGAGACGATTCCTGTTTTATCGACAGGGTTCTTGTTTTTTCCTTACATAATGCCTTCATGAAATCCAGGTGATATAATGCTGGAAAAAATTTCAACTGTGGGGCTGAAATGTCTTAGTTTGTTGAAGGTGTAATAGTTTTTTGGGGTTTCGCTACTCAAATTTCAAATATCTGACCATTATCAAGGTGTCAAATCTATTTTTTGAGTTTTCTTGTATTTTTATGCCACATTTCGTTTAAAACTGCGGCAGACATTATCGAAGACTATGAGACAACAGACGAAGGGTTGTAGTTGTCCTCAAAGCAGATATCATGGAACTATCTGAATTTCGATTGCTTCCTTATATAGATTTGGATAGAACAATTCTATCGTAGGTTTGGCTCTCGTTACTGATTTTTCAACTGTATGCATCAGGCGACAATCTAGGCTATAAATCAACAGAAGCGAAACATGCACTTAGAGAAGGTAACAACAATACCTCAATACAAGTGTCCAAAACTATATAGGAAAGCAATAGGAATTCAGAAACACAAAAATAATTTCAATCAAAAGGAAGGGGGCATCAACTTTGAAAAAATCTGGCACCTGCACTTAATTGCCATCGTATTACGTCATTCGATTCAACCAAAAGGAATGAAGCCATACCCATTACCAATGAAATTCACAGACTCCAACCAATTCGTCATTTTCCGCTTTAAGGACAACCAAAACAATTTGCCCTTCACCTTATCGGCTTTGATAATTTCTATTACAATCGTAGACGAAACGTTAGACATTATATCTGCAGACCATGTCCAACAAACTCGGAAAAAATAGCTCTGACACAGTTATCTCCGGTCCGCTCTGATCAAAGTCAAGTGTTTTGTGTATCGGAACACTACCTTACCAAATAGCTTCTGGATCAACTTCTATCATGGCAGAATATATACTTTTGCCCACATTTGCCAGATATGTCAGATCTGAAGTAGAGGGATCCACCTCATTGAAGCTGTCGCAGTTGTAAACATGATCTGTTCCAAACTCAGCCATTTGCTGAAAAATCTGAATTGAAAAAAAAATATTTGCATTGTTTTTGAGATACCTCTTTCAAAAACATATTTCCTATAGTTTTGAACATGGGCTCGGTGGGCTCCAAGAAATTGGGACAGCAATAGGTGTCATTGAATTGATTCCATTTTTCCATCTGAGTAACATTGACGTTGGGGTAGACCCTAGAGAAAACATACTGGAAATAACTATTTCATCAATTTGTATTCAATACCTCTTGAAAGCTCTTGGTAAATGTCCTGCAAAAGCCGGCAGAACAGGAATAATACCGAGATTTCTCATTTTCTCCAAGATTTTCTTCTGCAACCAGATGGATCTATCATGCCAAGCTTTGGATAGAGGTCCAGCCCAACCTCGAATGTTTCCCATTCTTAACCTTCAAAAAGAACGAATTGGTGCAGAGTTACCGATTACAGAAAATTTTGGAACTGCTGAAAAGATATTTAATATTTCTTCAAGAGCTTGATTGCTCTCATAGAAGAGAAAGCAAACATAAACAAGAGTACCATTTTATTTCGGTACTCACCACGATAAAAACGCTGGTCCTGTGAAATGTTCGTCAATGTCTTGCTGAGTTAGATTGAGTTTTTTATATACTCTCTCCCAAATTGCTTCTTGCCCGTTGAAGGCGAGTACCAGGTTGAAAGAATTCAAAGCCATCCAGTCAATGTGCGTCTCCCATTGCTTCCAGTTCCACCAAACAAAACTGTAGCTTGTGGTACAGACGTTTTGATAATAACGGAATCTGAAAAATAATATGCCTTTTTCACAATAAATAGAAGGCTATATTACGAATAATTCAAAATTTGGTGGCTATGGAATGATAAATTTTAATTATAAAAATGATAGTCCTTACATCAAGAATGATAAGTAACACTCTTTCAAAACCATTTTTTATGAAGGAGTCAATGTGTCTTGCCGCTTTTTGGGTATTTAACCTTACCCAATCTGAAAACGAAGCTTAATCAATTACTGACAGTCTATTGAAGGGAAAAATGGAAAGTTCGAACACAGTGACGTCAATATCACTACAAATATTTATTATTCTCTGTCGTGTATCCAATATTGAAGCAGGTTCAGTGTCGTACACCTTTTGCTTCAAATAGCCCCATAAAAAAGTCCAAAGGTGTCAAATCTGGCGAGCGGGCTGG
>WOGR01009130.1:0-11494 GCA_015342045.1 Leptinotarsa lineolata | reverse complement strand
CTTCTTTGGAGTATTGTTCTCATGTATGGAGCTCCGCCCCTAAACATACCCTGAAGCTGCTGGATTCCATCCAGAAAAGAGCCATCCGCCTGATAACTTGCAACCTTGATAGTCTGGAACATCGAAGAAAGGTTGGAGATTTCTCTCTTCTATAGATACTTTCACGGAAAGTGTTCAAGGGACTTCGCACATTTGATTCCACCAAGAGCGGTGCTATCAGAAATACGCGACGGACTGTGGCTGCTCATCGTTTTGAAGTTCAACTCAGTACACCTCGAACTTCGCTGTTTAAAAACTCTTTCATATGAGAACGTTTTTCCCAGTGGATTTAATCTCCAGCGATTCGAATCCAATGTGAATCACTACTTTCGCACAAGCACCACTCTTAGAGCGCCATAAGGTTTATCCTGTAGTGCTTGTTTTCTCCTTAAAAAAATGTTTCTGAATGACGTGGAGTACAACTCTGAGTGAGTTCGTGAAAGCACCCTAGGATTATTTTATCTGTTTTTTGAAAATTGTGTATCATTGATAATGTTACATATGTTGTGTATATACAAGAGGGCAGTATAGATAAATGGGTATCGACGTCGACTCAATAATATAAAAGGTAGAGCTCGTATGTCCATAATGAGGACAGGGTGAAAGAAAGGATATAAAGCCTAAAGCCTCATTTCCAGCTTCACCTGGAAATACAGAAAAGTACGAAATTTCTGGGTTTCGGTTTACTGACAAAATATTTCTCTAACAAAATGTATTTTTTTCAACTGTTATTTGTAATCATGTTTTTGGTACAAGTTAGCAACATAAACAAATTACAAATGTCATTCAACGAAAATATCATCTTGATCTTCGGACACAAAATTTTCTTTTTTTACCAATTTTTCTTTCTTGATCTTCTCTTCCTTAATCCACTTTTTACTCTTAGGCATTTTTTTCTTAATATTCAATAAACTCTCCTCTGCTTTCCGTTTCTTATAATCTTTGATAAGTTTATCATATTGTGATTTGATTTTTTCCACATCCTGTTTCAGAATATTCCACTCCACTACGGAATCAGAATCACGATTTTTTGTTGGATCGATTTCAGAAGAATACTCTGGAATTTCAAGCCCCAGTTTTTTCATAATTTTCACAATCACATCGTCCACATAGGTATTTATGATTAAATCAGCCTTTTTGTCCTGGAAAATTAATTGGTATTCAAAAAATCTTATGAAAAAAATAATGAAAACTTCAGAAACATGTTACTATTATTGATAGTATTCCACTTGAAATTCTTACATGTTTGGTAGATTGTAAATTCACAATAACAACTTTCCCTCCATATTTTTTGTTCCTCAACGGTAAGTTTCCACTAGGAACTATTTGAAGGGTGGTTCCTAAACAAATATTGAGATCTGCTACACTGAAAAAAATAAATACTATTTCATTTCTAAAAATTCTGTTTTTCTAAAACTGCTTATCAGAAACATTGAGAAACAAACCACTTAGGAAACTATAAACAAATAATTGGGAAGAAATCAATTTGCAGTGTGTGGCACCGAAAACGAAATAGATCTAATATCTTCGAAACATATTTGTTGAGAAAAAAAAGTAAAAACAGGTCGATTTTAGATTAAGGGGAACATATCTCTATCATAACCTCAACTGACATACCTCCTTCCCCTCCCGTTGGTGACCATCCCGCTTACAAACTGAATAGGTGAACTACTAAGTCCTAGGTAATTCATTAGGAAATCTGTCCATGTGACTGTTCACTACTTAACTTTTCAATTTGGTGTCCGATTGCAAGAAAAACAATGAAGTAACTCTAGAAATTCTCCAAAATGTCAGACGCTTCGAGGCTAACTTATACTCATGTATGGCGAATAATGGAGAACAGTTTGAACATACATTGCGAATTAATGTACTTTTATAATATTGAAATTATGCTCGGTTTTCTGTTTTTTTGGGTGCATTAGGTGCATTTTTTCAATTTTTATTATCTTTTTATAACTTGTTCACATTATCTTTCAAATAATATATCAATTGAAATACGGAACTGTTGTTTTTGAAGTAAAAAAGAGCTTAAATAAAAAGTAATGTGAACAGTCACATGGATAAATTGTTTACAAAATTACTTTTTGAAGATGTGTCACATTTAGAACTTTCATTATTCAAATTCTTAAGGAGATGGTCACCAAGAGACGGGAGAAGTGATGTGTCAGTTGAGGTTATGATAGAAAGATATCCCCTTTGAAATAAAAAGCAACTTGTTTTTCATTTTTTTTTCTCAACAAATATATCTTGAAGATATTTAATTTGTTTCGTTTTCAGTGCCACATACTGTATCATAAATAGTAAAATGAAGTTATGGAAAGAAGTCACTCAACAAACTCTATTATTTTCTCATATACTTTATTATGTGATATGTACCGGACAATGTCTTGTTTTTTATTCAAAACATATTTATCATAATCATTATTAAATAGCGACTTATTTTAGAATACGTCAAGAAATCAATTCTATTGAAAAATCAAAGAGTAAACAAATAAAAATAGAAGAATTAGAACACAAAATCCTTGATATCCACCACAAGAATGAAAAAGTATTTAGAAATTATCGAAACGTCATCCCTGCAAGGGTGAAGTATCAGATTAGATGAAATTGCATCTTTTAGCTGCTCTTTTACTGCTTTCCTTCCTTTTAATATATGAACTATTAAGGGTTTCGTTATGGAAAGCTGATCAGATTTCATCAGATAACAGATTTGTTCTAATATTATTATTGTAGTTGAATATTTGCTTACATCAGATATTTTAAATTCAAATTTGAGTTTGGCAGATTTTTATGTTTTTAAGAAGAATAGAGACTGAAAATATTTAAAAGTGACAATGCTACTGTTATCGCTATTGTTGAACACTTTTTTGTACAAGTTCATTTCAAACATTCAATTTATATTTTTAGGTAGTTATTATATATCTCCATCTACTGATATCATTGCATAGTATGAAACAAAGACGCTTCTCGCCGTCTGTCCCTATGTATGCTTAGATCTTTAAGACTACGCAAGAGGAAGATTTATATGTATATAACAGGCATAATATAGTAGAGAAACACTGATAATTTTAAAGGTTTCTAATGTGATGTCATAAATAAACATATTTTTGCGCTTGCATTGCAAACCCTGGTTGAACCCTACGAGATAAATCAAAAGTCGCATCAAAAAGGTCTACAAAAAAGTCCCACCAGATGGTTAATGTCTATCTCTTGTGGATAACCCTCAATAACAATTTTCTATCCTTAACTTTCATTTAAGAAGCTATTTTAAACAATACAGCATCAATCCTTATCCAATTAAGTACGTTAAATACATTATACATTTAATATAGATAAATATGGCCCTTTACGGCATGTAATTTAAATGAATATTTTCGTAGATATCAGATTGAAAATGCAGGTACATAGCGGTTGCAGCGGTACCGGCGGCACGTGCTTATAAATAGCGCGTCGAAGTCCGCGCTTCGCCCTATAGCACTTTTATGATAAGCAGCGATCGCACGAATATATGATTAGCAGCGATCGCAAGTTTATATTGTTACGTTTTTCCCCGTGGGTTAAACCAATAATTGACTACTCTGTGCAATAATCAAACTCAACTTTACTTCACTGTTAATACAACCAAACACTAACTAAAATTTCAACTATTATTCAAATGTCCATCGCCTTGTTAGATCGCACTTCACAGCACTGTCCGCGAAACTTGACTATCCCGATAGGCGAGCGCGTTTATATTTGGCAATCGATAAAGGCAGAAAATTCGATGGAATTCCATTGAAGCCGGTAGCATTATTCTCGCCACGTCTAGAACGGCCGCGAACATCGAACATTCGCGAAACGTCGACCGCACTGGGCGCGCTCTTAACTACGTCAAAATTGGTTTATGGCTACCAGTGGCGGCCGGCGTTATTTTCTTCGGGGCATGATTTACAAAAATATGTATATTTAGTATCAGCACTGCATCCGTGCGGATCCGGAGCGGCTAGTTGGTAAGTTTATATGAAAACCATTATTATTCAGTGGAATCATTGATTATAGCAAATCCAAACTGCAAGTTTATTATATGTGGTGATGATAATATTCCAGATGCATCTAGTATAATGAAAATTTGGAAGTTACTATCAGCAATTCAAACAGCCCATGAGCTTTACTACTTGTTATATATTAATTTTTTTACATATTGTAGAAACTGGGATTGATATGTAAAATAGCTTAAAAAAACCTTCCTTTTAATAAATTATGTTCAAAAATTTATTTTATGTTAACAAAGTTAGTCTGACGATAATTATTATGGTTTGGAGTGCATATGCAAATAAGTCTCCTTCTGATAATGAACCTTTCTTCAACTTTAAAACACAGATTACCAGGCAATCCATAATTTTATTTGTCTCAAACAAAAGTCGAAAATTGCTTAAGGAATCTCGAAAACGTCCAGTGATAGTTGTGATCTAAAAAAAGATTTCATTGTCCCCTCACATAGCCCATTTTTGTCTAACTTAACTAACCTTCCGAGTTAGCAAGGGTGGAATCAGCCTCAAAATGGTCTGTATAGAAAAAAACATTTTTTTAAAAAACAAACCTCTGAGAACGAACATTATAAGAAGGTTAATTGAAATTATATTAGATAAGTTAAAGATTATCACTCATCCATTGTTTGTATGACGTTCATACAGTTTTAAAAATCATATTTCATTTGGTGAAAACAAATCGCTTTTTGTTATTTCAACTTGAAGATATTTTTTGTAATGAAAAACTATTTTAAATGAAAGTGATTTGTTCTCAATACTTGAAAATATAACAATTTCTGCAATAAAAAAATGGGCCCTAAGAATTTTTCATTTAACCCTGCCAATTACAACATGCAATATAAATTCCTTTGCAATAAAATTTGAATACTGGCATATTATTGAAAAAGGACAACAGAAAATATATCAACCTTTGAAATGGGTTGAGTATATATAAATATGATATATGGTATACCATGTAGTTGATTCAAAAAAGCTTTTATGCTGCATTTCTCGCAACTATGTCCTCTTTTTTGTCCTAGAGGCAGCCATAGATCAGTAGATGACATATGTTAAAAAATTTGCCAACATTCTTTGAAAATTCTATAATGAAAGTTGTTTATTCTAAGAATGTATTCACAAATACAAACACAAATTAATGACAGCATTTAAATTTACTAGTCATTTCTTACATTTATTTCAAAGATTTATAGGCTTATAATAAGTAGAAAGCTTTATGGATATGAACTAAATTCAATCTGAATTTAAGAAGTACCAAAATTTTAAATTAGATCAACATTTAACTATATAGAGTCGTCATGAGTTGTATAAATTCCATGTTCCCAAATATATCCATAAAAAAGTAATACAAAATATAAGTTAAAAAAACTGGTATCACAATATTGTAAGTGAACAATTTATTTCAATCATCTTCTTTTCTGTTCCACTTTTTGTAAGAATAGCGTTATATTTTGATATGTACATTCACTGAATGATGGGCTGAGAAAATATAATCTTATTTTACTTACCTAGAATGATAATCTGACATCTCAAGATCATATTCTGGAAGACTGTCCTCCCAATCTAGAATTGTGTCATGCAGTTTACCACGGCAAGTACGCCCACGAAGAATAGCAGACCTTTTACAGTCTTCATTCAAACATTTTTTGCCCACAGTTGAGGTTGCTTCGGTTCGAACAAATTGGCTGAATAAAAACAAATTCATTTCATCAATGATAATATATTAATAATATTCAAAATATAATTAATTTCATAATTGGAGAGTACCATATCAGTGGCCATAAACGTTTGTACAGTGGAATGAGAAAATGTGTTCCTGCAATTTAATTCAACAATGTGGTTTTAATTTATGGATATTGATTGATTTTTCCCTTTCTTTACTGCACAAGGCCATACATGAGAATAGTCAATAATGTATTTCATAAGAAAATTTTATTTTCGAAATAGAAAAGGATGGACCAAAATATTTGGTTCGAAAACAAAATAAATTAGTAATGGAATAAATTATTGTCATCTAAAATTAAATTGCAATTGAAAGGCTAGTGATAGACCTTAAAACATTGAACTCTAAAACTGTAGTGAAAAATTTTTCAATCCCACATATTGACGATTGTTTTGAATTGCTAACTAGAAGTAAATTATTTTGTATTGTTATATATCATTCCCTAAGGAAAATAACGTTGGCCGCCACTGGTAGCCATAAACCAACTGTGACGCCACGTCACAGTGACGTGGCTAAGAGCGCACTCATTCCGAATGAAGTTTCGCGATTCTTCGATGTTCGCCGGCATTCTAGATGTAATGAGAATACCACTACCGTCACTTCGATGGAATTCCAAAGAATATTCCACCACCTTCTATTGCCAAATATAAGCGCCAACCACTCGCCTATTAGGACAGTCAAGTTTGAGACAGTGCGGTACGCGGAGCGATCTAATGATGCGATAGACATTCGAATAATAGTTGTGTGTTTGGTTATATTAATTGTGAAATAAAGTTCAGTTTGATTATTGTTCAGTGTAGTCAATTATTGGTGAACCCACGAGGAAAACGTAACAGTACATTAGATCTTATGTCAAGCTTTTTGCAAATGTCTCTTGATGAACAATCAAAATATAAAACTGCATTCATTTATTCAGATGGCACTGCAGAATTTGAAAGAAAGTTTTTGACAATTGTTTTTTAAATCTATATAAACTCATAAACTATTCGAGATATGACAAAGACACTTCAAGTCTTTTTTGTTCTTCTTTTAATAATAAACAAATCACATTTCAAACAAATGATCTAACCCTATTTTTAACAACGTTTTTGACAATTATTTAAAAAAACCCTCAAAACCTCATTCAGACGACTTTTCAACTCAATTATTTTTTGAATTTTTGATAAAAAAATATTATTTCTAATTTTGTAATCCAAAGTACTCTCTATTAACTACAAGTAATTATAAGATAAAGTATAATTTTTATAATGTCATTAATTTATTACAGATTCAAAAGTGACAATTTTCGTTTGCTTTTTCTATTGTTTTTCTTGATAATCTCTTCGATCTCTTTTGCGGTGGTGACTCGCAATCTTCAGTATCTTTTTAAATTTCTTTAATAATAATAGAGTTAGAGCATTTGTTTGAAATGTTATTTGTTTATTATTAAAAGGAGAACAAAAAAGACTTGAAGTGTCTTTGTCGTATATAAAATAGTTTGAGTTATAAAGATTGAAAAGCCATTAAAAAGAGATTTAGGGGTATTTTAGTAAACAATTGTCAAAAAATTTGATAAATAATGGGGTTAGAGTATTTGTTCAAAATCTCATTTGTTTATTACTAAAAGGAGAACAAAAAAGACTTGACTTGAAGTGTCTTTGTCGTATCTCTAATAGTTAATGAGTTATAAAAATTTAAAAGCCATAAAAAACAGATTTAGGGGGTATTTTAGTAAACAATTGTCAAAAAAATTTGATGAATAATAGAGTTAGAGCATTTGTTTAAAATATTATTTGTTTATTACTGAAAGGAGAACAAAAAAGACTTGAAGTGTCTTTGTCCTATCTCCATTAGTTTATGAGTTATTGAGAACCATGAGGAATTGCCAAACGCAAAAATAGTGAAATATTAAAAAAATTGTAAAAAATAGAGAGAATTATTTTCACACAGAAAGTGACACATGGTGGTTTTTGTTGTTTTTTGGTAGTATTTAAAAAAATATATCGTAAAAATTAATATGTTTAAAACAAATTGTTTATTGAATAAATAAAGAAAATATAAATTTAAAAAATGTTGTTTTCTCAGGATATCAAAGGGAAATAGAAATCATGATTTGAAAAAAAAATCGTTCCTCAATATTCATATTTATATGAATATACATATACATAGCAAAAAAATTGTTAATAAACAAATGCGTTATTGAGGAATACAAAATTTTTTTAAGAAATGATTTTGTTTTCAAAAATCATAATATTCAACCCTGATAAAAATCGCCCCATATCTTATGTTTATAACAATTTTTAAACAAATAGGACAGAAGTTCCAAAAAAAGGATCTTGTGACCCAGACTATCAGGCTTTTTCAATTCTAAAATAGCATTTACAAGAAGTTCGTATTTCTACTTCAAAATTCCTATGTATAGGCTCTAAAGAACTGAAAATGCATTCTGTATGTGAACGGTTAACTCATACAGGAAAAAATATTTTCTACCCCACCTGTACCAACCCTCATTTCCTTTTCGAGCCAAATTTTCATTTGAAATTTTCCTGTAGCTTCTCTGACCAACCAATAATGACAGTGAATGGATAAAACTCAAAAAAATGTTTTCCAATTAGTGGTTCCCTTATTGAATGTTTCATGTATTTTAATTTATCTCTAAGGTATGTTCATTATTACATAGCACAGATATCAAATTATGAACTCCAACTGAAACATTAAAATTGTTCATTATCATTTGGCCGGGTGCCTGTGTCTGAAAAAAATCGTAACTCCCACGTTAAATATGCAATAACTGCTTTATCAATGTTTTGTCTTACCTTTCACAAGCGTTACACTGGGCAGTGAACATATTTCCGTGCAATTCAGCTAAAGAAGACCTTGGAATACCTGTTCTCAAATGCAATCCATCTATATTCTGACTGATGATATAATGCAGGTAACTCTCTTCTGTTAAACGTTTTAGGGCCATGTGTGTCTTTGTTGGGATGGCGTCATTGAAGGAAATATTTATGTTGGGTTTTTTACCTTCTTTTTCCAAAGTCCATACCCCATTAGGTCCTCTGAAAGTTAATGTATAATTTATTTTCAATGACAAATTAATGAGTTGAACATGAATTTTGTGCTGGAAATCGGCAGGGATTCAAAAATTTTTGATTTATATCCTGTTAAAATGATTGATCATTCCTAAATTCAATCTATCAAAATGTCAATAACTACAAAATTTTGATTTGGCCTTTCCCTAACATACTCTGAAGCTGCTTTTGGATTCTATCCAAAAAAGTGTTTTTGCTATTCTATTGGATACTGATAAAGCTAAGAGTAGTCAACAGTTTTGAATCATTTTCAGTGCCTGGTAAGGAACTGAATTCCCTTTTATATAGCAGCTCTTGGATGTTATATGCTGAAATGACTTTCTTTGCCTTTCTTTCATCTAAAGGGAAGAAAGATCTCATGAATATGAAAGAATGTAGGCAAATTCAAGTGATAATCACTTCTAAATGTATGACTGGAATTTATATGATCCACCATGAACTGTAGATTATTACATTTCTTATTATGTACGTTACAAATATATGTTAAATTCTCCTCTGCATCACCCATTTCAAATGCACTAATTTGAAATATACATTATCTGCAAACACAAACACTTACTTTTGATTCATGAACATAAAACCTAATAATTTTTCATAGCACAAGTTAAAAGTGAAAAATCTGCCTGATCCTAACGTTGATCTCAGGGTTAACTGCTCAGAATTTTTTTCTCATTCTCGATAATACCAAACACAGAGCAAAGTGAACTAAGCAAACACACCTATTTTATTCCAAAACAAACACTTTTTCAAATCACCAGAAATGTAATACCCTTCTTGACGCACGTTTCACCAACCAAGTTGGCGTCTTCAGTAGATGAAGAAACCTATTTTATTTTGAAAAAAGATAAATTTGTGAGGAAAAAAGTATAAATCAAGGTTGAACAATTGTTTTTTGGGCAAAAAAGATAGAATTTCCAAAAGAAGGGAGACTGACTGCCGAAACTTGGCCTCAGATTCGTGTTTTGCTCATCATATTTCACAAATACTCCCAAAATTTTTTCAAGATCTTCACATATGAGCTAACTGAACATTTACCTCTTCACCAATGGGTTTATTTCTCTTTGGGGTTGAGCTTAATTAAAGTAAGGATTTCTGGCTTGAGATATGATTGATGATGATTTAATACAGAGAACAAACAATGTTCTCCATTCGCCTATGCTCAAGAGTCTATATGTTTTGATATTGATAATAAGATTTTTTACATCATATTCTCAAAATTTTATGGTGTATTTTTTCAAGGGAGCCAATATAAATATTATGTTATGGATCGCACTTTATAAGGTAAGACCTCGTTAATTCTTAGCTCGCACAAGTTTCAACTTTTGACGCCAAGAATTGATTTTACCAAAGAAAAATATAAAGTTTGGAAAGCATCACCAGAGAGAACGGCAGACACTTAATGACATAAAATCCAACATTTTCAGAGCAGAGTGCATGTATGTGATGACTGAACATCAATTTTCAATGACAAAAGTAATACCCAGGTTCTTCATCATTTTAAGATCTCAGCACATAAAAACTGTTTTTGAAAGTTTTTTTTAATACACCTTGTCACATAATTTATCTCTCAAAAATGCAAGTATATCAGTATTTAATTTGTCCTATAAAACCATTTTATAATTTTTTACTACTCACCGAAAGTCTGGTATCCCGGCAGAAGTACTTATGCCCGCCCCTGTATGCACTACTACATGTTTAGAATTTTTCAGCCACTCCACTAAAATTTCACATTTTTCTTCAACTTTTTGCTCAGTATCAAATTTTTCTGGTGTACCCAATACACCTTTGTTTTCGTAATGAGATAATCCATCTGCATAGCTACAAGACATTTTAAATTATAGGATATTTTATAATTTGATAATGAAATTAATAAAGCTAAAATAAAGTCACGAAAACAAACATTTGTTTATATTTACTTTCCACTTTTCACTACATGAAAAATTTATATTTCTACCAATGAGGGCAGTCAAAGCACAGAATATCAAAGTCAGGACAGTGATGGTGACATATAGGTGCATCCCACTTAGCGCTCACAAAGATCACGCTCACGACCGCAGTTTTTTCCGTTCCACTTGCTTGCCAGCGTTACTGTCGTAAACTCAAGAGGAATGGATTTTGGAGCGTTTTGGGCGTTCATGTGAATATTACAAATGGCTAGGTTGAAAAAATGAAGTGGAAGTTTTAATGAGCTTACGTAAGCCTCAACAATAAATTTCAATAATTGCAAGATACTTTATTCATATTAAAAAAAAGTATAGCTTAATTTTTTATTTATAATTTCAGTGAAGTTATTGAATAATTTGAGTTTGAATGTAATCAAAATGTCTTTTACGGCAACTGGATATTTGTTGATGCGTCGCAATAGTGCTCCAGGAACTAGTTCATATAGTTCAGATGGAGAGTAGAATGCAACTTTACAAAATTATAATCATGAAATTCGAAAACTTAGGTCACGTATTATTGATTATTAGGGTGTATTTCATCGTTATTCAAATGAAGAATTCAAAAGTCTTCAGGTACATAATTTTCCATCACATATTTCACTGTAAATTTTGAAAATGTCATGTCTAATTGTACATTTTGATTATACTCTAAATTTATGTTACTCCTAAATTCACTTCATTATGTGTAAGTAA
>WOGR01009128.1:0-11494 GCA_015342045.1 Leptinotarsa lineolata | reverse complement strand
CGCGAAATTTTACAGGAAATGGCGACCCCACAACGTTATCGAAATTGATGACTTGCAAACGTCCACAGAAATAAAATTCTTGGATAATCATCTTGACGCCAACCTGAATTGGGAAAAACATGTATGTGCAAATCTTAACAAAGCCTTCTTGCTATATGGCAGATGAAGCCCAGTTTAGATGAAGCAGGCCTCCTGAATATTCACTCTCAGCTTAGTTTAAATATTATGGCTTGGGGAAGAGCAAGAGACTTAAATAGAGTTTTTGTGGCTCAGAAAAGAATCCTGAGACTTATATTCAATTTGAATTTGAGAGTCAGTTGCCGGCCTATTTTTATAGAAAAAAAGATTTCAACCCTCATATCCATTGAATGTGCTATGTTCGCAAGATACAACTTATCGGTTTTTTCGAACATAATATACGGCATGGAGCTTTTTTGAGAATTCCACAACACAAAACCTCATTATGCGAGAACTCCCCACGGTACAATGTAATCAGTTGTTATAATAAGTTATCAAATCAGCTGAAACAAATTATCAATGATAAGGTATTTTACAACAGAAATAAAATTTTTCTACTCAGAAAGTGCTATTATAGTTACCAAGAGTTTATGAACAATAATTCGATAGACACAGATCTTACATGACTTTTACTTTTTCAATGGTTAACAATATTGATTTTTTATTTTTATTTTTATATACAGACACTCACATTCATATGTACAAATTGACAGATTTCATTTATTTACAACCGATAGAGAGTAGTGATTGCTGTCTATATGAATTAAAATGGTATCTGATAAATAAAATGGGAAGATACAACATAAGCTCATTGTATACATTTTAAAATTGTGAAAATTTGGAAATTTGGATCAGAAAATGTTCGCTTGGATACGGGAATGATGAAATGTTAGTGAAGGATTCATATTATCAAGAATAAGTGAGGTTAGAAAAGTTTGTACGAAATTATGAATGGAAGATCAATTGTAAAACTGAAACAGATACCGAAGTTATAGCTTTACAAATTGTTGAGATGAAAAAGTTGGAAATTTGAAACGACAGAAATAAATTTTTGGTAACTAGGTAATCTGATTGATGTTCAGCTTTTTTATAACCAGAGAAGGATGAGCTTGAAGGCGTCGGAGGTACAACACGTATAAAAATTTGCTTTCGTGATTTTGATAATTATGTATGAAAATCCTCCATTATTGAATAAATACCAAAGGTTTAAGGGTGAAAAAGGTCTGCAAGTAATACTCGAAATATTTGGGATCCAACGGAAAATCCACACAAGGTTCCTGCTTTTATAATATTCCAGCCAGAAGAAGAAGCCTCTTCTAGATCTCCACAACACCAGCAAGGTATTTCAACATATAATATTTGCAAATATAATTAAAACAAAAAACTTACACAAAATATAATTTGGCCGAAATCAAGACAAATATTTCATGGAATAATATTACCATAGAACAATGGTGTACAGAAAATTGAGAACAAAGTTTTCAAGAAGTAAGTGCGTCAGCTTCCTCTAGATAGTTCGGAAAGAATAAAAGATAATTTTCATAGAATAAATCGCGATTTTTCCAATTTTGAGTAGAGTTAGAAAAATCTAAGTACAGCTAAAAGGCTGTACTTGTTTGATTCATTTATATGTTTACAATTTCCATTTCCATATTTATTAAACTGTTTTACACTTCACACAGTGTCAGTTATATCTTTTCAGTATTTATTTACAAGTGCAGCTGCAGTTTGAGTTTGTTTCGTGGTAGGTGCATTGTATTTGAGCTTGAATCCGCCTGAGTTGTTGAGAAAAATCTCAAATCTCTATACTCATGTTATAGTATCCAAAGTCAACAGAAGAGTATAGCCGAGTATAAAAAAACCATTCCAGAACTAATGATAATCACAATTAAATAATAAAACCAAAATTTTATTCCATTTGAAAATCTAATAATAAGAAAAATAAAATCATTATCCATATTGTCTCCCAACGCGGAGCTCAATTGTACAGCTCAACTGCACAGATCAATAGTTGAACAAAATCAAAACATTCAAATTATCTAAATTTTAAAACGAACTCAATCAAACTAGTAATAATGGATACAAGAACAACAAAGAGTCAACAGCCAGGACAGACTAGACAGGAAAATGTGAAAGAAGTACAGCAGATAGGTGACACCAGGATAAAAGAGCCTTCGAGAAAAACAACAATGGACATATGAGCTGTTCGAAAGATTGGAAAGAATGAGAAAAGAAGAGATGGAATCTCAAGAAAAACGACGAAAAGAAGGTATGGAAAAATTGGAAAGAAAAAGACAAGAAGAAATGGAAAGACAGGAAAAAGTAAGACAGGAAGAGATGGAAAGACAGGAAAAAATAAGACAGAAAGAGATGGAGAGACGAGAAACAGTAAAACAGGAAGACATGGAAATTCAAGAAAAACGACGAAAAGAATATATGGAAAAATTGGAAAGAAAAAAACAAAAAGATATGAATAAGATATGTAGAAAGTTAGATGAACAAACAAATAATGTAAAAAAATTAAAAAAGAAAATTAAAATAAATCATAATAATCTCAAATAGGAATTAGCAGAATATAAAAAGATCATAGAGGAGAAAATAAAGGAAATTTCACAGGAGGTGAAAGACAATAGAAAAGAAAGTGAAGATTGAATAGATCAAGTGCATGGAAGAATCAATATTGTAGAAGAAGGGTTAGTTCAGGAAATAGATTTGAGAAAGGAGCAAAATGATAATTTGAACAAAAAAATTGATAGGGAGGACAAAATAGCTGGAGACAGATTTACAGAACAAGAAAATAATATAGATGAAAAAGTTATAAATATTGATAATGGAATTAAACAAGCTGAAAAAAATATTATCAACAGAGCAGAAGTAATACGACCAATAATAACGTTAGGTAATGAAAATAAACTAATATTAAATGGAAACATAAAAAAACAACATTCTGTATAATTTCCATTTGTATAATTTTTGAAAAATAAATGTAATGAAAATATATCATTTGAGGATTTCAAAAAAGTATTACGAAGTCAGTTACAAAATGAAGCATTACTCTGGTTTAATAACAAAAAAAAATTGAGAATTTCGAAGAGTTCTCTGATAAATTTATAACATATTTCTGGGGATCTTCACAACAAAAGCTAGTCAAAGATGAATTACTAAGGAAAAAATACAATGCCAATAGAGGAACATTATACCACAAGTATGCAATGCAAATATATAGCGTTTCGCAATATCTTAATTGTAAGTTCAATGAGGAATACATAGATAATCTTATCCAACATTTTGATAATCATCTAGAAGAAATTATGATGTATAATTTCAAAGATATGGATAGTTTATGCCAATTTTTGATGTCCCAACAAAGAAGGACAATAAGTTATAATAATCTACAGAAGAGGGTTAATGATAATCAAAATAGAAATGGTTATAGACGACGAAATAATTAGAATTTTACTGAAAGTAATTATAGTAGTGATAGTAATAATAATAGAAATGAAAATAATAGCATTTATAATAGTAAGAATGGAGATGGAATGGAAAGTATAATGGTAGATATGGAAATAATCAAGCAAATAGAAGATAGAAGATATTTTTATAATGAGAATGGCAATGTGAATCAGAATAGACAACAAAACCAAAATATGAGAAATAATAATTACTACAATAATTCACAGAGATATGCTAATGATAGGAAATATAACAACAAAAATAACAATGATAGATACAATAATGACAGATATAATAACAGATAATACAATGACAATAACAATCACAATAGACCATACCATAATAATAATATTCACTACAGGAATAGAGGTAGAAGTTCTGACAGATATGTAGATAGACAAAATAGAAAATACTATGACAATTGCAATGATGATTCATATAGGCAAAGAAGGAGTAGAAGCATGGAAGAAGTAAGACATATAAATGATGTACGGACACAACAGATGACTCACGACAGACGAATAATGAGGTGGAACATTCAAGAAACTCACAAAATTTGCAGTAAACAACCTACCAACAAAAACTAAATTCAATAAGATCCAGTATGCAGGAATTTATCAACATCCCAGGAAATTTATTAAAATTGAAAAATCTTTCAAATTAGAAAATGTTAGAGGTATGATGGAAATAAAAGAAAATTTTCATGATAAAAATATTGAATTAATAATTGATACAGGATCTGAAATTTCTTTACTAAATTCAAAAATTATTAGGAAATTAAATTCAAAACATTTATGTTACAGTTTCTCGAAAACGATATTGGTAGGTGCAAATGATAAAAAGTTACATGAAGTAACAAAAAGACTAAACAGTATAATAAAATTCAATAATCAAGAATTTGCAATGCAATTTTCATTAATAGACAATGCTTGGAACAGACGAACTAGACATAAACAATGTGATAATAGACTATGAGGAAGGTATTTAACAGATAGGAGAAGAAATACTGAAATTTATAGATAATGAAAATAAAGAGAAAATCAACAATAATATTATAAATCGAGTAGATGACATAGTAATAGAAAATAAACCAATAGTAGATTATGAATGTGCATATAAAATGAAAAATGAAGTATTACAATTATTAAATGAACATCCAAATCTATTCAATAATGAAAATAGAGTTACAGATGAATATGTCCATAGAATAGAGGTTGAAGGTATACAAAATTTTTACTCAAAAACATATCCTATTCCTTATAAATATAGAAATCAAGTACAACATGAAATATCAAAAATGTTAGAATAGGGAATAATCGAATGATTCAATTCAAAATACATTTATCCAATTGTGATAGTTGGAAAGAATAATGGTGGACTAAGATTATGCTTGGATGCTAGGAACATTAATAAATACACCACACCTCAATACGAGGCACCTTTAAATATCGATGCAATTTTTGGAAACATTACGAATGCAAGAATATTTTCTAAAATCGATTTGAAACATAGTTTTTGGTTGATTCCACTTCACAAAGATAGTAGAGATTATACAGCATTTTCAATTGATGGAGTCTTGTATCGATTCAGAGTAGTTCCATACGGTTTGCAGAGCTCTTGTTCAGCTTTGGTTAGGACAATCCATACCATCCTAGATAGATATAACGAATTCATTCTTCACTATATTGATGACATCTTGATATATTCCACACTGGTAAAGTCACCTGAAACACATAACATTATTAATAAATGAATTGGATAACGCAGGACTGAAAATTAACATTGACAAATCAAAATTTTATCAAACAGAAGTGACTTTCTTAGGATACAAATTAGACACAGAAGGAATGAGTATGGAGACAAGAGCAAGAAAATGCATTCAATAATATCAATAATATCAAAGTGGAATTTGAAAACAAACTAAAAATTTACCATCCTGATTATAATCTACCATTTATTTTGAGAACCTATGCATCTATATTCAAACTTGCAGGAGTTTTATTGCAAGAACAACAAGGAAAAGAGGTACTCATATATTTTCTGTCGAGAGTGACCAAAACATATGAGCAACATTAAAGTATAATGGAATTAGAATTTGCAAGCATAATCTTTTATAACCAAACTGAGATTCCACTTACTAGGATCAAAATTCATCATTGATACAGATCACATGTCTTGGTTAAATGTGATGAATAACAAATCGCTAAACAACAGCTAGTAGCACAATAACTTTGACATCAACGGTGTGGGAGAGACAACATTGTCACCAGAACATCAACAACTCTTCAAACTTTCCATTGAGGCTAATAAACAGCAAACTGAAGAACTCAAAAACGAATTTGAAAAAGTAACGAAGGAAGTGAAAACACTAAACAAAGAATTACGAACCCTCAAAAACAAATGCATATACCTAGAACGCAAAACGAGGAAAATTAATATAATAATCTTTGGCACTGAAATGAGCTCTCTTAAAAATATACTCAAAGAACTGAATTCCACTCTAGATACAGATTTGCAAGAAAGTGATGTAAATTACTTCTACCAGTGGTGGATTTAACAGTAGGCTGAGTAGGCTGGAGCCTAGGGCGGCAAATTTTAAGGGGCAGCAGATTTGATTCACGAATTCTTCATTTCGATTCACGAAATTCAAAATGGAATCATTACACACACGAAATATGAAATTCGAAAATTGAAGAGAAATTGAAATATTCAACCAAAATCGAAATATTGTCCTAGATACAGTGCTAAATACTAAATATTTCAACATCTCTACATAAACAATTACATACATTGAGTATACTTTAATGATCATGAATTTTTAGAAAATCGCAATAGCGATTCGATATCATAGTCGAAATTTAGTTATTTCACATATTTTCTTCATTGATAATCGCTATAATTTTTTCTTTGTGTACCTAATAATCATGATATCTAGTTACACAATTCCATCTTGATATAAAATCTATGGTTTGATCATGATTGCTGCAGCAAATTTGCCAATTGTCAAATTCAATTCCAGAAAGTTATTTCTTTGAGCGTAAAAATACTGACTAGAATTGACAAATTTTTATTAAATAAAAAAGCAGTTCAATATCTAATAGAGATATAGTCTTTCGGTTTAAATAATTCGAATAACTGATATTTGGACGACTGCGACTTGACAATAAAAACATTTTCTCCACAAAATAAAAAGTCAAACAATTTGCTGATTAGAAAATTGATACATTTCATCAGTTGATTATTTTATTTGTATCAAGAAAAAGTTTGGAAGATCCAAATGAGCATGCCTCAAGTGCTCATGTCGTACACGAATTATTCAAATTAGATGTTCACATTGGCATTATTTTTTACAAAGCCAACTTTTTCAGAAAATGCCAATCGAAATGAATTATTTATATTAAGATAAAACAAAACTAATCGGAGATTTTTTTATTCAACAGCTTCTTTCCAGTCAAAAGAGTATGATTCAGCTTGAACTTCTTCATCTTTTTTTATCTCATCAAAGATGCTTTTCAAAATTTTTTGAAATTGTTCACCCGACCAAAAAAAATGTTTTTCAAAAAAAAAGCTCGTCTATCTTGAAGTGGCAATAATTTTGTGCAAAAATTATCTCATCAAGAAGTTTTTTAAAAATTTTTGGTTTTGTGTGTACTTTTTAGAAAAAATATATCAAAAATATCCAAAGCGGTATTCACTGTTGATTTTCACTCATTTGGTCAGCTAATGCAGAAGTGATGAGTGCATTTTTGTCAATGATGATTTGCACTTTGTTATCATTTGAATCAATGTGTTTCCTGACGTAACGTAGCGCTGATGCAATGAATTCTTGAAAAGACTTCAGGGTTGACTCATTGGCTTCTCCAATGTGATCGTCAACATATCCTTTAGTGGCAGAGTCTTTACCGTCTACAGGTTCACTAACATTCTGCAATCAGTTATTCTGAATGTTATAATCACCATATGGTGTGAGAATGAATCCAACACCGTATCTACCGACAAGTGGTTTACTAACGCCACCTCTTTTTCTACGTCCAAATTTATCGATTGTGATATTCATTGTTAGATCTTTTGTGACTAACTGAACCAGTTTCATACATCATGATCATAATATTGCAGTCAATAGACTAATTCTTCTTCACGTAATTCCTCAATTATGGCCAATATTTCATTATCCTGACCAGCCATTCGTGAACTCCAAAGTATTCAAAGGCGATCAATCAATTCTTCTGCTATATTTTTTTGGGTGGGTATATTGATCATGCCAGCGCCTTCTCTACTGAAGTTTTGTAGTGGGTTTTCATTGGATAATAGTGATAGGATTATTTCCCGATATTTCTTTCAATTATTTGACAGTAGACTCTGTTTTCTTTCATTGTATTTGTATGCCGCCATCGTTAATTTGAGTATATCACCATAAGTAGTATATCGGAAGGGTGGATATATCCCGATGGTACTTTCATGAATATCAATCTATATAGTTTTGGAGTGCCCTGATGAATGGCAATCGTTTTACCATTTTTCTTGAACACAATTTTCTCATCGATCAATTCCACATCAGCTACACCCATTTATAAATTTCCCGTTTCACTGTTCATGTCAACACACATGACAACACTGTGTCTTATGAGGGATTTCCTGATGGTAACTTTTGTATATGTTCTGGTACTTCATCACCATTTACGAGTGCATTAGCTGATTCTGATTCTAAATTTGTCAATTGAGAGGTTTGATGATCTTTCTAAAAAGCCTCTTCAAATTTCGGTTTCCACTCAATTTTGATTTCAGTTTTGGCGGTGAGTGGTGTAGCACTCTCTGTTTTCTGTATAACCTGATTCATTTGAGATGCTCCTACAGTATTAGCAGACATTGCTTTCAAAGATGTTATTATTGGCTCATAGATTGATCACCTAGGCGACTACTCTTGATATAATTGAATTTCTTTCGAACGGCATCCGTTGCCTCAATTAACTTTCTCTTTGAACATATTTTATCATCATTTCTTCTCTTCATAATGTTTTCATCGCAAGAATGAATACAATGAAGTGTTGTCTATACTATCTAGCACTCGAATGATTCAATTGTTTCAAGTACGTCAAGGATATATGAAAGCATCAAATCCTTCGTGATAACGTCCATCTAGCACTTCTCGATCCTTATCGATTATTAAAAATCCATATTTATCTTCCCAACATCTTGCACACATATCTTTAAATCGCTTATATGTCACATCTGGTGATACGTGATCGAAAAAAATATGATTGAGATTCATATCATCTTGTTTGAACAGCACAATAAAATTTGCATTATCTCGAATCAATTGTTTCGGGACTCGTGAATATGTTTGTGGGCTAGATAGAAGCAATCCACATCTTTATGACGACCCATACTGAAATACGATCGTATAACATCTCACACATCACATCATCAAAAATGAATATTGAATCCGGTTTGGCATCTGACGGCTCTACTATTTCAGTTGCATTATTGGCGAAAGTGTGAAATCCCAACCCCCTCAATTGGAGCTAATACTTTACGTTTATACTCATATTTAGGTTGATGAAGAGACTGAATAAAAATAAACATTTGCAAATCGTAATCCTAGCGGATGAGTCAGCAGAGAAATCATAATATTTGTCTTGCCGCAATTGAAAGGTCCGATAATCAGACCACGAATGGATAGTGGAAGTAAAAATCCATGACGCTTTTTGTTCACCGATCATCGAAATTATCTATGGAAAATTGCTGCTTCTGCTTCAGTATGCGCATTGTATGACAGTTGGAGACTATATAAGCAGGGCTCCCTATCGATTTCTTTATTCAAATGGGGAGTATGAGCCGATGCAGATCTAGTGAATTGCATTCAAATAAAGGTGGTAAAGGATTGGTCAATTGCCCCATTAATAATCTGCCTTTTGAATTTCACTCACCTGGCTATTAGTATTGCGATCCTGGCACCAAATTGCAGAAAAAATTGGCGAGAGGTGATCCGGATGTCAAACAACTGGATTTTGCACTTTCTAACGCTGAGCAGATGATATTCATTGATGAAACTATGAATTCTGCGATTATCGTTTCAAAAATAAGATTGTGCTTCAATATCCAGCGATTGTAGCAGCTGCAGCGGATGAATCAGCGTAATGTATTTAGTGGAGGCTATGATCATGTGCATTCAAAGAAGAGAAAATCTAACAGTCGATTCATTCAGTGTATAATTGTCAAACGGTCGAAATATAGAATAAGTGCTAGTAGCCTGAACTCCCTCAAATCCATTGCCTTGAAGGTGCGATATAGAAAGTAGTAATACCATGGCGACCATCCCCACGAGTAGACAGTTACATTTATATCGAGGGGAAGTTCACACCATCTGATGTCACGAAGCAGTGCTACATATCCATTAATGCCCTCGCCTTTCTCTTCGACGAAATCCGCTATGAAAAGGGTGGCGAGCAAATGGCCATTGTTCGAAAACCCGGCATAACTACCACAATGAAAACGATGATATCATTCGGAAAAACACATGCAAATTCGCTACTACCGATAAGGTGGGGGTTTATGTGAATGAACAGGATATTTTGGACTCAGTGGTATGTATTCAGTGGTAAACTACCCTTGAAGTATCTCATGGGTTTTTGCTGAAGATAACAACAGAGTGATATTGAATGTTAAACAAGAGCTCATTTTGATTATCGCACGCTCATTCAAAAATTCCTTTATTGGAAAAGTTGATGCAGATTTGAAAATCAATAAAATAGAATGGAGGATCAGACATACTGGGCCTGAAGATCGTCAGAAACTGAAGCTATTGAACCGCATCCATAAAAATGCGAATAATGCTAAAGTGAAGGTGGCTTATCGTATGTGGGACATTCATGAATTACCCGCACTCCGTGATACATCTTCAGATATTTGGGCCGTGAAGACAACCAACAATCTCGAGAGACCTCGATATATCACCATCGGCTTTCAAAGCACCGACCATTCCGAAAATATGTGACGAAATTCATACATGCGAATATTAATAATATTCGAATGTCTCTAAACTCTGAGGTATACCCATATGAGCGTTGAAATCTGGATTTTGACAAAAAGTTAGACTCATCACGCTACTATGCATATGAAAACTTTCAACGCAGCTACTACGATGAAACTATGAGTGAGCCGATGATGGACATTGGTAGCTTTCGCAACAATCCGCTATTTATCATCGACTGCTCCCACCAACCCGATACTATGAAGTCATCTACTGTCGATATCAAAATAGAATTCAAAACACGCAGGGTGAAGTTTCCACCAAACATCAAAGTATATGCACTCATTCTTCACGACTCCGTTTTATCCGTAGTTGGAGGTTATTCAATGTTGAACACAAAACACTCCTTGGAAATCACCTTGACTACGTTGTGTCGTGTAGGTTCAAAACTTCATGAAAACCGCGTAACGGGCTCGAGTGCATTCTTGTTTAAAGTCACCCTGTCGGAAATTTGGGAAGTGAATGAAGGTGTGTGTGTGTATGGGGGGGTGGGGTGTTGGCATTGGAGTTATCCTTTTGCCACAGAGTGATGGATATTGGGTAGTAAGTCATATACTTATTTTACTTTTTATTACAAACCTAATCAGTGTATCACAGATCAACTTGTTCTCCATTACTAGAAGGCTAGTGATGTTTACTGGGAGCTGAATATCCAGGAATTTGAATGTGGACATAAGGCTTTGTGTTTCTTGAACATGGTTTTCACATGCAAAAAACAGAAGGTTCAAATCGGCTACGGAGTTATCATCACATGTACATAAGCTAGTATTGTGTGCGCCTATTCTGAATAAATGTGCGGGGAAACTTCCGTGATTGAGTTTGAACCCTGTTATTGTGACGGCATAAAACCTTGGTACTGTATAATAATTCAATATGAGGAATTGTTTTGGGAGTATGAGGATTTTTAGATTTGATGGTATAGTTATGCCAATTATCTCGCAATTTGTGTATTTGAATTTTTTTAAAGTTAGCTATCAGGTCTAGAGAGGTATA
>WOGR01009127.1:0-11496 GCA_015342045.1 Leptinotarsa lineolata | reverse complement strand
AGAATTCTGTTCTTCGATCAGGGTCATCTTGAGTTAATTGGTGTAGGAGGAGACACCTCACAAACATTCGCGACGGAATAAGTAGACTGTGCAGGATTTACTACCATCTCACCAATTATTTGCACTTGCTGTTCTTCCGGAATGGACGGATGACCTGGGAGCTTTTTGTTATGTATATTACCGGTAGTTGTGAATTCCCTCAAATATTTTCTGCAGATAGATTCGGAAAACGTTCATTAAAAAGTTCGTCTGTCAATTTCACTTCAAAATGAAGTATTCATGCATTGATTTCATTATCCCAAATTTGAATTTTTTGAGTTGACCCGTTCAAAGAATGAAAGGGAGGGAACATTAATTAAATGCACTGTATTCAGACCTTGATATTAATTACCTTGATTTTAATTAAAAATATGTATGTTAAGAGTCATTCGTGAGCACATTAGTGAAAAAGAATCAGAAAACATTCACAAACTAATCTTTTTTTTTTAGTCTACATATATTAATTACATGAACTGGCGATAATGAAGAACTGAACTATCAGGTATGTTCGTGTTCGCCACTGGGACGATTATAGGATGGTTGAAAATAATAATACAACAGGTTATTCAGAATGGATTCTTGTATATTGAGTGCGCACAATGAACTAGGTTCCCACAATAGGGTTACCCTAGGCTGGATACCCTGACATGAAGGATGCAGGGGCAATGAGGACGAAGCCTCTCGTGAAGGTCCATCCAAGGCCATGATTGGTCCAGAACCCTTCTGTGGGCTCGCAAAGACAACTATAAAGGTATCTATCAATTCGTAGTGCACGCCAAATCGCCAATTGGTAGAACAAGCTTCCAGGAATGAGGCAGGCTAAAAAGTTCATACAGGAACCCTCGCCCAATGTTACGTAAGAACTGTTCAACCACAACATCAATAGGGTTACTCTAGCATCGTTACTCGGACACTAAGGACAAAAGGACAATGAGGAGGCCGATGCTTTAGAACTTGAAGGTACATTCAAGGCCATGATGAATTTAGAACTTTCCTGTTGGCTGGCGAAGACAAATATTAAGACATATATCAATTAGTGGTGCAAGCCAAATCACTCAAATGGTAGAACCAACTTCCAGGCGAAAAAGTTGATAAAGGAGCTCTCGTCCAAATTCACGAAAGGCCTGCTAAACCACAACCTCAAAGTTGTAAGGATAGTGGTAAATCGGGGCATTACCAGCTAATAAAAAATATGAGCATTATGGTCTTGACGGAAGAAAGTCCATGCAGGTTCTGACAGGAGGAAGAAAATACCACACTACACGTGCTATGTAAATGCGCATCTCCCATGTCTTAACCAGGCTGACATTAGGCCTGAGGGAATGAAAAACCAGAGGCTATAAGCTATATGAAGGAGCCAATATCAATGCTTTGGAGTCTCATTGAATAGAGCAAGCTAGATAAAGAGCTCTGACAACCAAGGAGCTCCACAAGCACAATAGATCTGCAAAGGTCACAGTGAAACAGGCCGCATGCCTAACTCCCCTATCAACCTAATCTAATATTAATAATATTCGAGTTCGCCACTGGGACGATTCTATGAGGGTACAAAATAGTTGAACTGGTTTTTCAGAATGGACTCACGTATAACTTTCTATCTCACTGTGTGTAGTGACTGTCGTTCACAAACAGCGTTGCCATATCTTTACCTTCTACCTCTTCATGCCTTCAAATCTAACCGAGCGGTGATGTTATGATATGTTAGTTACTATTTGGTTTATCAAAACAAAGACTCAACTTCCCTGCAGATTTTTAACAAAGCTCGATTAGAAATAGCCAGGATATCCCTCCATTCCTCACGGAAGTGGCAATAAATAAAAGCACAATAATCCACATTTGTCGCTAATAAATACGAATGGACAATATATTTATAAAGTGTACAAACGCGGAGGTAGACATAAATCTAGCGCATTGTAAGTGATCATTTATTTGAACCGGCGTATTCCGTATAGCAATAACAACGGCTCGATCGTCTCTCATCCGAGAACGGCTGTAAATTTACTTACCCGGGAGCAGGCAACACATGGGCCCCCCTCACGTGAGGCCTCAATTAGACTATTTGCTTTAGCATTCATTTACGAGGATTTTACAAACTGCCGTCCGATTTATAGGTAGAGATTTGTCGCAGAAAATTTATATAAGTGTGAAATATATCGGAGGTGCATTATTGACTTTTTAATACGTTAACGATTGCGGATTTATTTGTTTATCTGCGTCGCAAATATCAGTCGGTGTAGCCGCGGACTGGCTTTCATTAAGGCTGATCGAGTATCGAATTGGTTCAAGTTCGATGTCAGGAGCAATTTCGATGAAATATTGAGTTTGCAGGTGAATAATGGCCTACAGTATTGTATTACACCATCACTAACGAGTTTTACTGGACTACGAACGTTAATCATGGTGATTCTAGAGTTTATTTGATTATGATTGATCAGAATAACAGTGAAAACATTCTGCTGATATTGAAGTTTAGTCAAATTAACGAGTCTCTAATTTATTGAGGAGCATCATCATTTATATTGTTATAACAATGGTTGACAGTATTTTTTAATGGAATGCTGATTACAGAAAAAATAAATGAAAGCCAAAAGTTTTTGAAGATCCATCCTTCTTCAGAACTATAGAAGAAGTTTATGGTTCAATTTTCTTCACGATACATGCTTTGAAGGTTCACCAAAACTTAAATTCCTCTCACAATCGGAAGTGGATGAGGTTGGAAGCCAGAAACAAGATTACCACAAAGCCATTAATGTTAAACAGTGGCTAACGGACATAGTGGAAAAATCGAAAAATAATCTTCAGCGATGAGGCTCATTTCTGGATAAATTGGTACCTGAACAAAAAAAATTGTAGAATTTGGGACGATACCAATCCACATGAGATCCAATAGCGTCCAATGCACCCCAAAAAAGTCACTGTTTGGTGTGGATTTTGGGTTGGCGACTTCATCGGTCCATATTTCTTTGACAACGACGTTGGCCAAGTCATCAGTCAACAGCGAGCACTATAGTTCGACGATTTTCAACTTCTTTCGGCCTGAATTGGATGATCTGGATACCAACGACATGTGGTTTCAACAGGACGAAGCTACGTGCCACTTAGCTCATGCCACATTGAATATTCTGCACAAGCGATTTGAGGGCATGGTCATCTCATGTGGGGGTGATGTGAACTGGCCACCGGGATAGTACGATTTGACCCTATTAGACTTTTTGTTGTGGGGTTTTCCTAAGTCGCAGGTGTATGCGAATGAGCCACAAACTACAGTGGTTCTCTAAGCCAATATAACCAATGCCATTGGTCAAATTCAGCCTGATTTATGCGCCAGAGTCATGCAAATTGAGAGTTTCGGATGCCCTCTACCCAGGGAAGCCGTGGCGGACATTTGACATATAATGGCATCAATAGGTCTCACAAACTATTAAAAATATTCAGTGGTACCCCATATGTAATTTGTTTTATTTAAATTTGAAGAAAATTTTTCGAACCGGAAAAACCTGCAGCACCACATCATCTTGATCTGCCAATGTCCTCTCTTTCATAAAATAAAATGTAGGGTGTCTCCAGAGGCTCCAATAAATTCAAGATATCGCCAGAACATTTTGTGAAATATTCTAATCTTTGCAATTCGTCAACTGAATATGGCAAATTGAATTCACATTAATGATGAAAATGATGGAGGAGCTACGGATGAAAATTCAATGAAATGTAAAATATTATAATAATTACACAAAGTGAGTTAGCATACTTGAAGACTGGCTGTAAATCACATTTCTTAAAAGTACGATTTGTTCAAGCCAGTCTCAACTTACCTTCACTGCAGGTTAATGCACTGGCTTCTATCAGAAAACAACTATTCTCCTGGCTAATACAACGAAGAGCGTTGAATTATATCCGAAAGGTGTCAGTGCAGGATACTTCACAGAAATTATTCCTGCAGATACTGTTGGCGATACAACCACACGTAATCGATGGAACAGACTTGCAGAGAATAATATGCATGAATAATTTCAGTGAAGTATTCTGCACTGACACGTGTCGGATATAATTCAACGCTCTTCGTGGGGAGTAGTTGTTTTCTGATAGATGTCAGTCCATTAACCTACAGTGTAGGTGAGTTGAGACTAGCTTGAACAAATTGTTAGTTCAGAAAATGTGTTATAATAATTCACTCACCCTGTAGAACAACCACGAGCTGAATATGACTTGCATCAAATTATATACAAACATCGTTTTCTTGAGATTAAAGGCGTTTCTGTTTTCCATCAACTTTGGTCCAAGTTTCTGAAATATACAAAAAATCACAAAGTATATTAAAAAACAATAGGTTCCAATTATATAACAGCGTCAGAAGAAGATCCGTCAAAAATAAAGTGGCAATGTCACTAAGTTGTTATCTCATAATGAAAAATAAGTTCCACAATTTTTGAGTTGAGAAAACTTGAGAATAACTTTTGTGAATCGAAGATCAGAAGTATTACTTAATATCTGAAATTAACATAGTATTATGACTTGAATGTGTAAAAAATTCACCATAGGGGTGAACATTCGAAAAACACTAAAATTATTTCATTTTTGACGCTGTCTAAATTAACATGTGATTTCATCATAAATTATTGGTGAAAGTACAGAATGACTGAATCAAATGAAACAAAATCCAGGCAGATCGTCTACTACTACGTCTGATATCTTCAGCGATGTATGTGTTTACTACGAGGACGAAGGTAGCATCTTGCAGCCTCAGCCACGAGTGAGTCGCCCGAGTCAACTTGAGTGAAATTGAAATCAATTGGAGGGAGGATATTTTTTATAAGAGACTCGGGAGTTTTCAGAAATTAGTTTTTGGCTATCAGTTTTACTATATTTATACTCAAAGTATGAAAAACTTCTGATAAAATAAATTGAATGAACTCTACACAAAAATGTGTAGATTAAGCAAGACATAAATATCTCAGGAGTGTCAAGACTATTTTCTGTTTTTTTTTCAGCCATGGTCTGCAGGTTTTTATGTCTGACGATTCTGATGTCTACTGCGGTAGACATTATCAAAGGAGATGAGGTAGTGGTTGAAGTGCTCAAGTTGTTCTCAACTCAGAAACTCTCGAGATTGTGATTATTTTCCCTTTGTGGTTATATGAAACTAATGAAAACTAAAAAGTACAACTCACTTTCACTATATAGAAATACAAAATAGTTATTGCTATTATCAGAAGAGGATTGGACATCAAAGGCCATCCTGCGAGTCGTTTATCTGAAAAAAAAAGAAAATACTGAGTGCATATCGTCAGGATTGAAGCACCTTTGGCAATAGGAATTGGCTTCCTGATTCCAAGGATATGATCAATGGAACTGATTCCTACCGTTCCTCATTTCCAGGAGAGCCAATCTCTGAAATCAAGTAATTCAGGCCACCGTTTTCCAGAGGGTGAATTCGCACTTCAACTGCAGGAAAAAATTCAGGAATGAAATAACATCTTGTTTTTTATCCATCATTTTATTGTTTGTTCATGAGAATATCTGTGTCTTTTTTAGAATTAAACTTGTAATTTGCTTCATAACCAGTTCACTTTATAATCTATAATAATTATTCAGTACATATTTTTACCTCAAATATTGCTAATGGTAAAACAAAACACTTGATAAACATATTTGATTCACTCCATTGCGAGATTTTCACTGAAGAGTTCACAAAACCGCAACACGTGTTTTTTAGTCCAGTATTGAACAATCCTGAAGAAGCTGTTATATAGTGAAACGCTTGTTTAGTGAAGATCGGTTTCAAACATTAATCAAGGAGCTTCATCACGTTTCGGCCATTTCCATCACATACACATACACTAGCTATCAGTATCAACAGTGAAAAACAAAGGGCAAGACTCTTTCTGCAATTTTATTATGAAACATGTAGTTTTGAAAAATGAGTCTGTAATGACTAACAGTTTGATCTAGACACACACCAAGCTCAAATTATTATTATTATTATTATTATTATAAACATAAATTGTAGATTGAAGCTTTCGTAATATTACGAAAGGAGAAATTTGTCTGATTTTTTCTTCTCACTGTACACTTTCTGAAGCTCCAATAATTTAGAAGTATCGTGAAGGAAAAACAGAAATATCATTGATATATTTCATACTGTGTAATTTAGTCTAGCATACAGACTAGTCGTGTAATAATGTTTATACTGTTATTAGTATTGTTTGTTCCATTTTCACAAAAGTGTAAATCATATCAGACCACAACTATTTTTAGAAAAAAATTCAATTATTTTGCGATTGAATAGTCTCAATCTACGAAATTTTGTCGATGTGATTTTCTCCGACAGTAAATGATAGTATATTATTCAACGAACGAAAAATGTGGCCATAATGAAGTTTGTCGTCTTCGTTTCGCGTCGTGAATCATCCAAGCCAGTAATGGCAATTTCAGCAAGTAGAACAATGTACTTTTTCTATGAATTATAGCAGGAGCATTCAAAACTAAGACAAGAAACAAGAAATGTCAGAAATACTCCTACAATTAACTGAAACTCATACTGATTGAGTATAAATAAAACATATAAATTGGTCGAATTTTCGTTTGAAACATGTTCGAACAATCAAAAATCTTCCATTGCCTAAACAAACTGTTGATATCGACCAGATTTCTTCGCAATATCCTTATATTGACGACAAAATATAATCTATGATTGATATACGTTCTAAAATTCGGATTGGTCAAGAGAATTGGTCTTTGTAGTATAAAGTAGTTTTGGGACCTAGGCATGGACCCGCTCTTACGAAAACATTGTTAGGTTGGGTAGTTCACGGAAATCTACATCATAGTAACGATGATATAAAAAACTCGTTTGTTTTGTGGATTGCAAAGAAAAAAATTAATAAGACATTTCCCATGACCTGGTTGAAGAACAACGGAAAATGGAACCATTTTCTACTTTAAGACAATCTCTATCCAGAGAAGACATAAGAGCTTAAGAGATTATGGATTCTACAATGCAAAGAATAGGTGACAAGTTTGAAACAGAACTGCTTTGGAAAAAGAGTCGTTTACTAGCTAAAAATTCTGTGATTAACCTTAGAAATGAAATTTATAGTAATCAATTGATCAATTGTTTCTCGTACAGATGCGTATATGATAGCATAGTTTGTTTTACTGGTACAAGTTGGACAAGTTTTTCAAATATGTCAATTCCATTCAACATCAATTAAATTCACCACTGAAATGTGGGTAGATAATTCAATGATTCATTGAATACATCAATAAACATGATTTTGTAATTATCCACAAACCATCTTATACGAAGTCACGATCAAAGAAAACAGAATCCTGGCTGGTTGGCCGTGGTCGAATGGAATCTGCTGCTGCGGCAGACATCATTAGTATCGTTAACTGCAAAGTTGAAGGTTATACTTCGATGTCTCAGCAACAATGATACGGATTGTTTCTTATTAAGCTTGAGAGAAAAACAGAACGAGAGAAAACAAGTTGAAAATACACTGATCTTGTCTCCGTAGCCTGCAGGTCGCCGCTGCAAACTCCCAATGTTATTTTTAGCATTGTGGACTGTATGCAGTATGCCTGCGTGATAAACATTCCAGCCAGTTTATCACTATGAACATTGTGGAAAAAGTTCAACAGAAAATGTTAATTGTGAGCAAGCACCAAAATTGATCTATATAACACTTAGCCAACTCCACCATATCTTGCGCTCTACCGAAAAGCTGTAAAATTCAACTTGTACAAAGTATAATCAGATAAGATAATGCATGCGCTCGAAATAAAATAAAATTTCAACATTACCCTAACAGAAAATCGAAAAAGATGAAAACAATAAGTAAAGATCAAGGAGCGAACACAGACATTGTCATACACAATTCCTCGACACATCCCAATCAGCATAAAGTAGTAGCATTCAACATCATGCTTCCTTATGCTATCGCGTAGCGAAACGCACATTGCGGTTTTGTGAACTGAACTATTTCAACGTTGAAATTAATGGCTGTAAATACTCTTTCGTTAGACTGAATTTTATGAAAGGACATCATTATTATTTACCAGCTGGGGTGACTTGCGCTACAAAAACTCAGCCATCAATTACTTCAATGAAGACTTCTGTAGCAGAAGAAAATATAACGATGATGGCATCGTTATATGCACAAACATCGAACAATTTGTTAGGTTTCAAATTGGAAACCCATATATTTTGAAACATGGAGAAGTTGAAAGATGTACACACCTCAGCAACTTCAATGGCTTCATGAAGTTCAAACAGTTTACAAAACTGCAGACTGCAGAAGTGATTTTATGAACTGTAAAATGAAAATTCCACAATGCAAAGTTATATGAATATATTTTGGAAATATTGATCTATTACTTGAAATTCCACCTCAAAGTATTGTATTATTTCCAGATTGGAGTCTGTGAAGCAATATTCACTAAAGGTTGAAGACTTTATATTCTTTTCTATAAAATCAACTCAATACATCTCAAACTACAGTTTTAAAAACATCTTACAATTAGAGAATGGCTTCCTAATAGGAAAAACTTCTCGATACCATTTCTATAAATGCATATTATAACGATATAAATCCAACATTAAACATGCATCAATTCCACAACGTCGTCTCAGAGTCCCAAAATAGTGGTTTAATTGATTGAAAAGATAATAAGGGTAAGTATTGAATAACTTACCTACGTGTTCAGAAAGAAATTCATTGAGATATATAAAAACACCCAAGGAAAGACTCATCCTTGTCAGCTCAAACTCAGATGTGCTCTTTTCTAAGAATATTCTGTAACAATACAGATATAATAATAATAAATATATTTGCAATAAGCTTCATTTACAGGCACAATGGGATACAATTCATTATTTACAAATAAATGGAAAACCACAAAGTCAATGGCTGTCCGCGGTACAAATTCTATATCAAAATAATTATTTAGATATATTCTGAAGAAACAGTATATACAGGCATATACATAATACTTTTACACTAATACTAATGAATGCAATTTGAGTAAAATAAAACAAATCAAGGGCTGAAAAGTTCGTACACGTATAGAATAACTTGAAATCAAATATATTAAAGACTTCGTTCATCAAAATACACATTGATGAAGATGTATAACTAACATATTCATAAAACACTTTGTTGTTAAATTTTCAATAAACGGTTTTACAAAAACGCAACACGTGTTGCGTTTTTGTAAAACTGCTGCAATGGCTTCTTCGGGCGTGTTTTTATATACTAATCAAATTCTATAAAATCAATGCTTTATATAACTAATTTTACAATTTGTAGTACCTACATTTTGAGTACATGAGTTTTACCTGGTTTTTTGATGTTCCATGTGTACCTGAGTTCGTAATGAATTGAATTATCTGAGCTTATGTACCAGTTTACAAATTCAAAAAAATATTTAGTACCGGGGAAAAATTTAACTTCAATTGATCATTCATTAAAATACCCAAATTCTTGAATCTATTGATTTCTAAACATTTCAAAAGATGGAGTTTCAAACTTTTCACTTCTAAATATAACACATCGTATTTATGATTGCACTCATGTCCTTCTGCTAAAAAATGGTTTGCAAATTTGAAATTGGTCTTTCTATTTATAAAACTACTCCTATTCTCTTTAATTCTTCGGGAAAATGTTCTCCCTGTTTAGCCAATATACAGTTTTGGGCAGCAGCCACATTGTATTGCGAAACACGTGTTGCGTTTTTGTAAAACTGTTTAGTGAAAATCTCACAAAGTGTTTCTTGAATACATTCCGAAACTTCGAAGGCAGCCATTGGGATGATAGTGTTCAATGAGATGAATGAAAACAGTTATTTGTCTTTTTTCCACTAGTTTTATTTTTTTTTTCGACCGATTTCGGGGGTTCAACCCATTCTGAAGTAAAAACTATACTTAATTGAGAATGGGTTAAACCCACGAAACCGGTCGTAAGAATAAAAAAACGTAGTGGAAATTTGACAAAAAAATGTTTTCATTCATCTCATTGAAGTAATCATGAATTTCCACAAAATAAACGAGTCATCAATAACACAGATGATAATGTTCCTTGTAAGTGAACTTTTATATCGCAACTCTTCCATATCTTATATTTTACAGCATTCCTACGAATAATATCTCATTCAATGTTTGGACTACAAATTAAATAGGAGAAAGCTATTTTCTTATATATGAATGTTCATATGGGAGTAGTTGTTTTTCGTTTAATTCAATGTTTATGTGAAAGGATTTGTTTCGGGAGGGCTTCTTCTTTCAATTTGTATCTGAGAGTAACTTCTATGCATGATCTACACATATTTGTGAAGGGCGATTCTTTCCTATCCTTCTTTCGAAAATTTCACACATTTCTCATATAAAGATGGGAAAGTAACAAGTCAAAATCCTTTCGTTTCCAAAGAAATTTACTCTTTGACAAATGATTTATCCGAAAGGTTTTGTTGTTTACAGTTTCTCGATGTGATGAAAATAAAAAGTCGATATTCATTCAATTTCAATTAATCGTTAAACATAATCGTTTCCCGATAAGTTTCAAGTAATGGAAAATGTAGAAAAATTATTCTTGTGACAAATGGCAACATTATATTAATTTATTTACCTCTTTATAGCTTTCAAATATTTATCGATGTGTTCACTGGTAATCAGTCACACTTCTGAGTTTTTATTAATACTGCACAACTTAAATTGGAGTAAACAGGTCTTTATGAGTTGTATTTATATATTTTTTAACACTGAACTGAGCCATTATAAATCAAGGTGACTTGACGACTCCAAAGGATGAATTTAATCTGCGTGAAATCATTTAACAGTTTCGATAAACTTTATTTTTTTTAAGAATTGAATGCAAGAAATTCTTCAACTGATATGTAAATAATGAAAAACTTTCAATAAAAGAAGGAAATATCAAATATCAATTTGAACTCTTCACAAATATCAATAAATCGGAAAATGTACTAATATGGAGCAATAAATCATGAAAAAAAGAGTTTTCTATCTTGAAAAACTACACAGAGAGAAATGAATGACACAGATTTGATTTATTATCTCCCTTTCACAGGGTGTTCAGAACAAAAGGGAACCGTTACCAGACACATCGTCAACATTAAAAAAACACGTTGAATCTGTTGATTTCAACTGAACGGGACAAACTCCACTAGTATTTTCCAGTCCATCTCTTGATGTGTTGTAAAAGCAATGTGGTCGTTGATGATAGAGATTACGAACTTTTCGCCTCGTTGAATAATGCATGTCGCGCTGCGAATGTTGAATCAACCACCTGTCAAACAAAAATTTAATTTTGAGGGAAGTTTATGAAACTTGATTAAAGTGCTTAGTTGTGATGATACGAATCTTATAGTATTTTATGACCTTTCTGCCAAAACTGAAGCTGCTTCAGTGGGAGGTACGATGACAAGCGAAGATAGTATAGACAA
>WOGR01009126.1:0-11496 GCA_015342045.1 Leptinotarsa lineolata | reverse complement strand
TCTACTGTGATGGTTTGGCCTGGTTGCAAAAATTTATAGTGCGCCGACCACCATACAGTAATCATGTTCTTGGTTTGGTTTTCGTCTTTGGAAAGTGCCTGTTTGGATCAATGTCCTTACGTCTCCTGTTGTCCTAAAGGCTCCACTTTCTTTCCAAAAGAAGATCGTTTTGGTTGCGCAAAACCAAAGAACAGATCTCGAAACATGACAATTTCTGTAGATCGTTCGAATCATGGAGCACTAACTTTCCGAGCTTTGTGACATTTTCAATACTTTTTGAACTATCAAAAACTGCATGGGAACTGACGCCTAGTTCTTCCGCCATCCCACGCACTGTTTGTGATGGGTCAGTCTCGACCAGGGTCCTCAAATCTTCTTCCTGGTTTACTGTAGGTCGATCACTTCGGGGCTCATCTTCGAGGCAGAAATCTCAGGAACGAAATTTCGCAAAACAACGTCGAAAATTGCTTTCATTAAAACTATCATTTCTGAATGCCTGGTTGATTTTTCAGGCTGTTTCGGCAACCCTTTGGTTCAATTTGAATTCGTAGAGAAAAATTAGCCAAAAGTTGCTCAAAGACATCAGATAATAATGAGCTGAAAAGAGGCAACAAAATAAAATTTGGAAAAAAATGAACAGTATCAGTGTATAGATTACAAAATTCTCTATCTTTCAATATACACTACGATAGAGTAGAATAAATATTTATTGAGATAAGGAACTACAAAAACGCATGACATCAAAACGGACAAAACTTTTGAAACAACCTGATACATAGTCCTAGCTGTCCATGTATTTGGGACTGGTTTCTGTTCGAACAATAAACTGTTGAATTGAAAAAGTTCAATTGAAAAAGTTCAATTGAATAATATCGATGTAGCGTGAATTGGCACTCGGACTTAAACCATGTGTCTACTAGTATATAATTCTCAGCATAACCGCTTGCTGGCTTTTTTTCATCTAGAGAAATAATACTGTTAGTAAAGCTGTTGCTACGTCTTTCAATCAATCTCGAACACTATACCTTCGTAATATAGCTGTTTTTGAAATGGGCGCCAGATTTTCCTCTAAGTTATTACCTTTTGCCCTCGATAATTTCGAAGCTATTAACGTCGATTTGTCTCCCAGAATGAATTTAACACGTCGTTCATGAGTAGAATTGGGAAACTCTGACGTGAAATGAAGCTGTCAGTTAATTCTCAATATACCTTTTCTTAACCGTCTTGTAATAATAACAGTGTTCAACAAAAGGCGGACAGTTCACTGACGATCCACAAATCCTCACAGTATCAACTGGAAATTTAATTATTTTTCAGCAGGCATTCACCAGATCCTACTAAGTAAGGAGTTTGAGAGAAGTGAATGTTCCGAAATTTTATTTCGAAAACAGTTATTTTATTATTAATTTCCGATATTTTCCATAGAATTTGTTGATTTTTCTTCTGTGGCCTATACGAACATCATTCTCATCCACAAATTTTGTTTCTGTTTCGGTTATTTTCCTATCTTATTCAAATATTTGTGATACCAATTTGTTTTATTCCTCATTCAATTGATTTCTATCTATCAAAAATCAATTTAATGTTTTTTACTGATATGTTCGAAGTATCTTATCGATTTCACATTCAATATTTATATCTCAACAAAATCGAATGTGGATACATACGTAGGTGAAACCATTTCTGAAATAAACACACCAAGGTCGAGAACATATATTTACTTCGAATAAAGCTTGTGTGGAATTGGAGAAATTCTTTAGATTGCAGTACCTTTTAGTTTTCACTTTCTTCTTCATTAGATCGAACTCAAACTTGTATTTGATCCAAATCACAGTTAGCTGTGAATCTATTCATTATACATTTATACAATGGCAGTAACCATTTGGAAGTTCTGATAATATTCTTACAGCTATGGTTGAAAACAAGCAAATGGAAAATTGGATATGAAGAACACGTTTGGCAGCTTTGTGGAGATCTGAAAATTATAACGATGCTATTAGGGGCAGGTGCGCGTGGGAAAGTAGAACACAACAAAAGCACTGCGTACAAAAACAATGGAAAACATGGAAACAATGGAAAATATGAAACCTGGAACCAAAAATTCAGTAAGGAAAAATTATTGATCCTACAAAAATTTTATGACCTCCACTTGACATAAAGCTCGGTAAGATGAAACAGTTCGTTGAAGCATTACATAAAGATAATGATAGTTTTTCGAGACTTGTGTCAAAGAAAACTAGAAGAGTTTGCCAGCTTATAGCAATGAGCCAAACGCTGCCGTCGTATTAAATGAAGACCTACCGGAAGCTGAATCAGTAAAAATTGATTGGACTCTTGTAGATTCTCTGAGAGGAAAAATGTTAAGCGACGTTTGAGATTTTGGGGGAGTCGACATCAGAAGGAGCAGTCCACTGGGCCGAAAATGAAATAACTTTGTACGAAATGTGAGCGGGAAGGTTATAAGGCGGTAGAGTGCAAAAACGATTCGCACTGCCTTCTATGCAATCTGGAGAGCCATCAGACAGGAACTCGTGAATGCTAAATAACCTCAAAGATGAAAATATCGGAGGCATTAAAAATCCATCCCGATCAGGATGGAAATTCTACAAATCAACACCAGCAGGAATCGGCAAGCGCAAGATCTAGCGATTACCACAGCCAAGAATACTGCAGCGGAAATTCCAATTACAAGCGAACCAAATATCAATGCTATCCGCAGCAAGAGGGACTGGGTTTATGAAGAAGATTTCAAAACTACTATCAAAATTTTCAATGGTAACATACCTATCAAAGATCAGGGACCCGGATGAGGTTTCACATATATAACCACTACTAAGTTTATGGTCTTCAGTTGCTAATTCTACAACAACGATGAAATTCCAGGCCTAGAAGATACAGTTCATGAGACTGGTCGATTATATGATGCAAAAATAAAAGAAGGGGTATTCGATGGACCACAAATTAGATCTTCAATGACCAATGAAGAGTTTGATGAAACAGTGAATACCACTGAATTGAAAGCTTAAATGGCGTTCAAAGATGTTGTCCACAATTTTTTAGGAAAATTCAAAAATATTATGGGAAACTTATTGGATACGTATCAAGAATTGGGATGTAATATGAATTTGAAACTCCACTTTTTAAATTCACATATGGATTATTTTACTGGTAATCTTGGTGAATTTAGTGAAAAATAGCGAGAACGGGAGCTGATTCAAACCTCGCATTGAAACTGGACACTTAACTGACCCTGCATAGTCTAGGATGGGTAGAACGTAGGTTTTGTAGTTTCATCGATGTCGTGAAAGATACTGGTGAAAATGTCTTGCGGAAAAGATGAATCAAAGAGTTGGCACGTGTGCATGTTGACAAAATGAGACGTGTAAATTGAATGGGTTGAAATAAATATTGATATCATAGGCATAGAAGAACTTGGAACTGTTCGTAAGGAAAGTAATATCGCTTGCGTAACTTATAAAAAGAATCTACCTGAAGATGAAGCCTTGAGGCACTCCACTCGAAACAACTGTGTTGAAGAAAATTGTTTTCCCATCTTCAACTCTGAAGCTTCTCTTGAAGCTTTTCATGAATATCATTGTTTTCAGGTTTATATATCAACCTTCTAGTGAAAAACCTCTATCCAATGCCTTGGCAAAGTCCTGCTAGGTATTTTCTAATCGAACGCTAATGCCCAGTCCAATAGCCAGATAACTTGATTAGCGAAGACTCCCTTGTTGCGGTAGTACTCTAGGGTTTTTCCTGAGGTTTTTCTTGTTTGGACGGTAGTGTAAGTGATTCGTCCTACTTTTGCACTTAACCACTATGTAATTGTTGGATTGATTCCAACTGTGCGATTTTAGATTTTTCCTCATTGGAAATAGGACGTAAAAATGTAAGACCTAGTTCATTCTTAGCTCGCAAATGTTTTGAACTCTGAGAGTTATCGTTCGTAAGGGGGCGACAGCCGGTTGAGGGATAACATACATTTTAACATACACAATACACATGTTTTGACTCGATTCAGATCTTATTTGTAGTTTCAGGAAGAAACAAGTCCTTGAAGAAAAAGCCTGGCAGCTTTTCTTATGAAGGCGACATGTAGATCTAGTGGACATCTGTAGATGACATCTTTGTAGGGGGAGATGTCAGTTCCTTTACTCTCTCGGGCTCATCCTCTACAGATAGTCTAGCAATGCATTCATGGCACCACTGATGCGACTTTGGCGGGTCGAAACAGTGCATGGATGTTTTGTGTTTGGGATAGGTTCAGAAAAATTTTTCGTAATTATTGAGACTTCTGCAATGGAGAAATGAATTTGTACTAGCCTTCATTTCAAGTCTACGGGTGGCTCATAAAAGTGTGAAATATCTAAGTTGTGTTTTTTTCAATGTATTCCAATGTATTCCCTTACTCTTTTCAAAAGGTTAGATGAAAATATGATTTCATTAATAACCGTTATTGATTTTATTAAGAAAATGCTAGGTACAATTGGAAACTAAATAACATCGAAATGTATAGAAATCATCCCTTCGAATTCTGACCGAGCATAAAAAAGGTTTTGGGCTATTTATTTCGATGAACCCGTTTCTCAATGTCAAAAATAATGTTCGAAAATCATTGTCACCCTGTATTTTTTGGTCTGAACAATAGAAAAATTCAATTATATTTCATTTCATTTTGGGGTTCCCTTTACCTAACTTGAATAGTTTTTCAGATATTGGCTTTATCAAATAGTAGCTCTTATTTCAATGCATTCTTCAAAACAAGATAGCTTTAAAACGACATTTATTTGATTTGTTCACAGAATTCTCATTGACAGTTATTATACTTCACTTCATAAAAAATATTTATTGTTCACTAAAATGAAGTTATTATTTCCATTAATATTCTAAGCGTAGTTCATTAAACAGACTATACAATTTTTCATTATACAACTGAAACAACAACAAATTATGAAACATGAATGTATTCGATTCATAAAAGTGCTCAAAATAACGACCATCCTGTTGAATACAAAGATCCACTCTCTCTATGAGAGACTGCTCAACATTTAATAACATTTGAGGTATCACTCTTCGAGAAGCTGTCCTTATTCTCACCTTTATATATTCCAGTGTGGTTAGAGGAGTGTGGTAAACCTCATTTTTTGAGTATCCTCATAAAAAATATCGATGTAAGTCAAAAATGGTGATCTCGCTGGTCAATTTTGTGGTCCGTCCCTACCAATCCATTTATTCGGAAAGCACATATTTAAAAACTGTCTGACCCTGAATGTGTCAGAGCTCCATCCAATTATAACCACATCCGTTGTCTTATATTCAGCGGCAAATTCTCCAGAAGTCCTGGCAGATCATCTCGTAAAAATTGTGGAAAAGTTTTACCATTCAAGTTTCCATAAAAAAGTATGGTCCTATAACTTGTTTACCTATAATTCCTCCCCACACGTTAACAAACCATCTATTCTGGTGATCCAGAGTGTGGAAAAAATGAGGATTCAAATCACTATAATGATGGAAATCGTGTCTGTTCACTAAGCCATTGTTATGAAAAGAAGATTCATCAGAAAATAAAATAGAATCCAAAAAATGTTGATCCTCACTAAACTTATCCAAAACCCATAGAAAAAACTCGATTCGTCAAGGGAAGTCTATTTCATATAATTCCTGGTGCATCTGAATATTGAATCCAAGCAAAATTTGTATTTTTTTATTACCCTAGAAATGATCCGTCGCTTATCTTTCTCGATCTTACGTTGACTCGTATGAGGGTTTTCTATGATTGATCCCACAATAAGAAACTCATTTTCCTCATTTCCAATGACAGGTTTTGATCTATTTGCCTTTTCATAAGCTACAATTCCAGTCCTACAAAATTCATGTAGCAATTGTTTGAAAACCAACATATTTGGAAGGAATGCATTGAAATAAGAACTACTATTTAAAAAAGCCAAAATCTGAAAAAATATTTTAGGTTAGGTATAAGGAACCCCAAAATGAAATGAAAAATAGTTGAGTAATAATATTGTTCACACCAAAAAAATACAGGGTGTTCTATTTGAAATAAGAAAGTTACAATAATTTTTGAACATTCTGTATATTATTTTGAAACGGATTTTATCGAAATCAATAGGCCGAAACTTTTTTCATGCTTGGGCAGAAATCGAAGGGATGATTTTTGTACATTTCAATGTTATTTAGTTTCCAATTGTGCCTAGCATTTTCGTGAGAAAAATTAATAACTCGAGAACGGTTATAGTTAATTACATGATACTTTTCATGAAATCATATTATTTTCCTCTGATCTAATCAAAAGGTAACGAAATACAGGGTAATCCATTCAAAAAAGCACAACTTTGATATGTTACACTTTTTTGTGCCACCCTGTAGACTCCAAAATAATTTCCTTCTGCAGCCTTAATCCATATACATATAACAAAATGGAGAAATTTCCGAAAAAAATCAATGGTTTGGTTGACTATTTTAGTGATCCAATAAATTTTCTGAAGAAAGGTTGGTTGGGTTACAGAATCAATTATTTCTTTACAAAAACATTGATTATCAAAATAGTAATAGTAACACGAAGAAACTTTCTTCACAAAAATTAATGGTTTGGTTTACAGGGACCGTGTCGTATAGGGTGCCTCACCCTGTATACAGTATGTTAACGTTTGAAGTGAGAGAATAATTGCCAACGTCCAGCATAACATAAATTGCGAGCGACTATTTCAAATCAATAAATCAACATCAATTACTTCTTGTTCTCGATTTCCAATTACCCAATTATAGCAATTATAGCAACCTGAAAAATCCCCGTTTTCGATAAAAATGGAGCAAATCATGATACATATTGATTTTATGATGAATAAATAATATATGTCTGCTATCCTACTTCAAATATCTGATAAAATTAAGAAACGATATTTGCACTTTCATCTAGAAAAACTATATTATTGGAAATCTTCTCTTCAAAATTAGTAACAAGACAATATTAAATTAAACATATTTGTTAATCCAAATCATGACCTCCTCCGGAACATCAGAACTGAAACAGTCTTCACGACGCACCTTTCATCAACAAAGTCAGCGTCTTCAGGTGAAACGCGCATCGAGAAGAGTGTATCAGTTCTAGTTTCTGGTATTTTTTATTCTGTTACACGCCAGAGATTCAAGTTCTATTTCTCATCTCATATTTGATAATAACAAAACTTCAAATAGGAAAATACTGGATATTTTCAATTACTTTTCCAATCCCTTATAAGGTTGGTCGGTAGCCGGTCGGTTCGACGTGGGTACTTTGTGCACTCACTCGATCGACCGCTGTGAGAGTCGGTAATTCAAGCCGCAGACTGAACGATTTATTTTCACTTGCTATCGTCCAACCCGTGTTAGGAATCACACGTTGAAAGGTAAGACCTTGTTAGTCCTTAGCTTGTTCAAGTTTCGACTTCTGAGGGTTGTCGTTCGTAGTGGTGCGACAACTAGTTAACGGAAAAACACATTTTTTCTTAACATCAAGAGGTGTAATTTATTCATCTATCTACAGAAATCACTAACTGAATTGTTATTTATATATTGCTGAATGAAATATATTAATAATGTATGTTTTCTGTCTGTACAATAATAGGATATCAATTTCTATTAAATTTTGGAGAAAATTTCGTTCATTTCAAAATATTCTAGGCCTCCGCCATTTCATTACAAATCATTCAAAGTCATCATTTTACTTCACAATACAATCATTTCACTCGTAAATTGTAGTAACAGGCTGCGAGATCTGATTTGTCGTTTCAGAAATTTCATTAGATACTCCAATCAGCACCGATTGAATTATCACGGTACGGAAATTGCGGAAAAGCGGTTAAACGCAGAGCATTCGATCCCTTTTCAGTTTATTTCAGTTGATTTCGGGTTAGCATTTTGACATCTATTTCAGTTGATAGCACAGGTTTAAACTGAATTTATTCGATCATAAAGGATCATAAAGTTATACTATTTATATAATTATGTTTGAAAAGTTGAGTCAAGAAGTTGACGCGTGTGCGAGCTTAGGATTAACGAGGTCTTGTCTTTCAATGTGCTAGTTTATTATAATAATGAGTTGTCAGTAATGAATAAGTTTACTTGAGCACTAACTAATAGCTGTATAAGATAATAGCTATCCGCCCCGGCTCCGCATGGGTGCAGTGTTGATACTAAATATGAATTTACTAACCGGAAATTAAAGGGCATGGAGAAAAGAAAAGTATTGAAAAGATAATTTGGTTTTATGGACGCGCCTTTTCCTCCGCGGCTGGAGCTTCATTTGACATATTCAAATATATTGTCTTATTGTACATCTACACTATAAAATAAACCTACATACAAAATTTCAGCCCCCGAAAATATAGCGGAACGGGGAAAAAGTGATGAAAAGGATACGTTATTTTATAAATGCGCCTTTTATCCCGCGGCTGGCGCCCCAGTTAGAATATTTGAAAATCCTTTCTTATTGCACATATACAGCATAAAACGAACCTACATACAAAATTTCAGCCTCCAAAAATATAGCGGTACGCCCCTTTGTTCCCCAGTGGGAGCGCTTCAGTTGAAATATTTGAAAATCCTTATTGTACATCTACAACATAAAACGAACCAACATACAAAATTGAAGCCTTTCGAAAATATAGAGGTACACGGATGAAAAAGTAATCTTCGTAAGTAAACGCGTCCCATTTACCCCCCACGGCGGGGGGGCGCTCCTGTTGGAATATTTGAAAATCTCTTTAGTACGCATTTTAGACTTGAGAAGCACGAAATTTAAGTTTTCTAGGACTTACCAGTACGGAGAAAGAGATGAATGAGTGAGTGTTAAGTGGGTGACTTTCGCTTTTATAAGTATAGATAATATAGAATTTGGTATTCAAATTTTTATCCCCAAGCATATTACAAAATTAGTACCTATTCACTGAAAATAATCAACTTCTTTATTCATATGGTCGGTGTGAAGAATGAATATATTACTTTTGGGAAAGAAAGTTTTTGGCTTTCTACTACTCCAAAAACTTTCTTTCCCAAAAGATTAAACACTCCTAATAAAATATAACCCCTTCAATTTAAAGAATATATTGCATCCTAACAGGCAATATTATAGTAATATAAAGTATGCTCATTGAAGTTGAATTTGAAATGAAACTTGAAATAAAAAGAAACATACTATATCGATGTTTATGAATCCAAAATCAGTTTTATCATAAACTCATTGCATGATTTGTGATATTTGACTGATCAATCTAATTGATTAGATTGCATGTTTCCGTTTGTTTCATTGACATTTGAAAAAACTCGTACTTTATTATTTTTCATTAGAACTGTTCTATCCATTTGTTATGGTGGTGATCAGTTTTATCATCAACCTATTGCATATTTTGGGTTATTCAACTGATCAATCTGATTGATTCGATATATGTTTCCGTTTGTTTCTTTGAAATTTGAAAAATAATCATATTATAAACGGTTTCATTTAGCTAGCCCTGTTTGTTTGGGTCAAATTTAGTAATTGAAGTTTGATTCTTTTTCCGTTGACAGATTGATCTGATATTTGATATACTCATTCAGTTTTGATGACGATACAATTCAATAGATTCTGTATCATTGTAAATCCAAGATGGCCGCAGCTACAAAATGGCGGATTACATATTTTTTCACAACTATCTCAATGTGGGTATCAAATGACAGGGCTTGACTAGTAGAATCTGTGAAGATCCGTTTAAAAGTATGTCTTTCTGTCAATCAGAATACTAGTAAACTTTAAAAAATATGCAAATTCAAGATGACCGCAGCTACAAAATGGCGGAATACATATTACAACTACCTCAATATGTTTCGGTCGAAACGATTTCTATACGTTTTTCCTGCGAGATAGATTGTCTGACAGATCATCCAGCTCTTGCAGAACTTCCAGTTTTTCATAAACTACACCTTTCGATTCGATTTTAAACTTTTTTTTTTAAAATAAATCACGACATGTTTCGCTATGACAGTAGCTTTATCATAGTACACTTCTAGTTTGAAATTTTTCAACCAATGTCCTGAAATATTTTTGGCAGATCGGATTATCAGAAAATCTTGCGTTGAAAAACTTTTCTGCCTCATGAAAAGTACCACCGATTTAGGCGTAAATAACGATTGAGAGGAATGAAAAATTATGTTATCCATATTTAGCACTGAAGAACTGATGAGGCAAATGTCTTACGGCGACACATTAGATCTCTACCAATGAGAATAACATGTAAGTGAACTTTTACCTTTTCCATTTACTATATTGTGTAGTAATCCTATGAATGATATCTGATTCAATTCCATATCGAATGTCAGGATTACAAACTGAATTGAGAAAAGTGTTTTTTGTATAATTCAGTGTTCATATAAAAGTATTTGCTTCGAAAGTTTTTTTCGTCCTACAGGAAAATTTTCAAACTAACACGATAAACTGTTGTCATTTACATAGTCGATCAGAAAAAAATCCTAAATTGGATTGAAAACAGAAATGCGCTTTTCTGCAAAATACTTTGGCTCAATTTCATTCTATTATTTCCGTGAACGATTTTTTCTTTTGTCCCATTCAACTGCATATGTTTCAGATAGTAACTTTATTTTTCACTAACTAAAACCCGAAACTTACGCATTTCGGGTATATACAGGTTTTATTTCTATAGTATCTGAATTACATATAGACTCTTTCAACAGAGACTTTCGAACTTTGACAATTGATAACGGCCATCTTGTTTGAGCTTCATCTGTCAAATTAGTTATCATTTATTCAGTCTGTTTTGCCAAATCACCATGGATTGATATAGCATTCAACAACACGTGCAAATAATGAAATTGTTTTATTAATATGGGCATTTGACCAACACCCGTACGTCCCTCTCAAGGGGTCTTCACCTTGATGTGGTGGAAGGGCTTGCGTACTGTGATGAAGTTATGGGCTATGTCGGCGGCAACTTAGCTGTTGGTAGGGTCTCACGTGCCATACAGGTTGTAGCAGACTAAGTAGGACCCAGGCCTAATCCAAGGTGTTATGCGACCCATGACCCATAAAGGATGAATGGTACCTAAGCCTCACCAGGTATCACTAAAGGAGCCTCTGGGATACCAGGTGACCTCTCAGAGTATTCAGCCTTGCATCCATGCAGGGGGCACCATGGATGTGGACAATCCTCCCCTTTCAGAGGAGAACCCTTCGAGCTACCCCTCGCAAAATAAAACTATCCTGAAGGTGCAAACTGACCAGAAAAGTCAAACGGCGGGTGACGTCAGTCCCGCCAGAAACCTAACTGCAGGATTGGCGAGAGTCGAACTGCAGAATAAAAGACTATCAGGAGCGCAAAGGCGCAAACTGGTAGACTTCATACATGGGTCCTAAACCAGCTCTGTGGGTACCAAAACCATTGGTACGAAACCAGATTAGGATATGGACCAATAAGAAGCATACATAGTACTGGACAAAAGTACCTG
>WOGR01009125.1:367-11496 GCA_015342045.1 Leptinotarsa lineolata | reverse complement strand
TGTCCGAATATGCCCTCCATTAAATTTTCAAAGTGATCCGTTGTCTGGTTCACCAGAAACGTCTAATGTGCCATCCACCGTGAAAAAGCCTGTATATATCATGACTAACATCAGTAGTTGATTTAATTTCAAGTTTGTGGTCGTAATGAAGCAAAACACCAGCCTACACAGTATATCACAGTATTGATTCCAAACTGTTTTCATAATTTTCTTCACTAACTTGGTTTGAGATAAGTTTTTCCTAGAAATGTTTCGTTATATGTGCCATTTTTATTTCAAAAATAGTCTTGAGTAGTGTAAATACTTTTCTTGTTTCTGATGTTACCTGAATAGTGATTATAACTGATTATAGCTACTCAAAACTATCTTTTCTGTATGTGATTGGAAAAACAATGAATCATTTATGTTTTTCATTTCTCAATATACTTGGTTGTCTATCAAAAAAGAAAATTCAATTTTTCAATATTTTCAGCAAGGCCTTGAAAAGTAGCTTCGATAGAGAAAAAAATCCAGGATTTCATTTTAAAAATTACCATTGTTTTTATGTTAATATTCAACATAAAGAAAATGTTGAAAACTGAATGCTTGATTAGGACGAAAAATGCGATAAAAATTTTCTGCTTGTGAATTTTTATTCATCCAACTATCCATCAACATATTCAATGGGTTGAAATATAATTTTTTGAAGCGCCTGAATCAGAAGTCGCTTTCGTTTATCGAATCATTTTTTTTAACTTGTATTTCCATCGATCGATTGAAAATGTAATTCTACAGATACAGGAAGAAACATATTTCTTTAATAAATTGTCTACTCTTTAAGGATCTTTCTTTATATTTTCGATACCTGCAATAGTTTTCTGTGAAAGAGAAATCAAAGTTTTCGGAATAGAACTAACGAAACAGATCACTATAGATGTTATAGAAAACAAAATCTAAAGTTTGAATACACAATGTATTCAAGTTCAGGGGAGCCAGCATGTGAGAATCAGCAATCGTTGAAAATACCAAGTCGCCAAGGAAAATACCAAGGAAAAAAATTATATTTCAGAGCTCGTTCAGGTGAAGTCCTGAAATTGAAAAAAACTTATTAATGCGTGATATATCAGTGAAATTATCGGCAAAATGGGTGATTATTTTTCCGATCCATGGTTTCTTGGAGATGAAACGTCAAATTAAACATTTGTCAATGCCATCTTATACAGCTTCAAAAGTACCAATGAGAAAATATTTTTATTTATTTTTAAAAGATTTTCTTGTATTTTTTCAGAAAGGAAATCGATTTTTGAATTCTTATTCAATTCCAGATATAGCAAAAAGCGATAATTTACATTTTTTTCTAAGGTGCGATTGTCGATTGATGAGGAAAAGTGTGTATTAGAAACAACAATATCGTAAGTTCATGCCCGAATATAATTAATGGGATTTTTCATTAGGGTGTTAAGTTCTGTATCATGAATTACGAATTTTCGTTTAGTTCCACTGATTTAACGTTCATAATTGAATCAATATTTTGTTTATGATTTTGTCCTTCTTGTCAATTTTATTTTCAATTTTGTGTCTCTAATAATATTAGATTTCTTACTGGAGTTCGACTGTTTCTATCATTATTTCGGACTCTGGAGGAATGTAAAAGATATTGGTGTAGTCTTTGTGAATTTGAATGATTTCAAAAAATTTTACATCTTCTTTCTCTCAAGAAGTCTGTTTTGAATAAAACCTTTTTCAAAGTCAACAATAAATAGATCACTCATTATCTAGTCTAAAAATTAGGTTTCAAACTCAGAACTCGTTGATAAAAAAGGGGTTGATTCAGATACATTCCCCTGTGATAACTCCATTGTGAAATGAATTATGAAGTAGAATATATAATTAAAATCGAATTTAAAATGTAATACAAATCATGAAACAACAAAAAAAATAATTGGCGCTCCGAGGCGACTTGATTGAAGCGGTCCAAAATTCAAATTATTCAACTGAATATTCTTTCCATTATGAATGCCTGAAGACGGAGGCTATAACTTCGATCCTGCTATCTTATTCCACTAGAGAAACTAAGCTGGGTGATGAAGTACGTGTTGATTCTTTGAATCTATGAATGATTTTCTGAACTTGTCACTAATAAAGTCTTAGCTCTGATTCATAAAGACCAATTACAATATCAATTCATATTTTTTGTGAAATAACTAATGATAAAGTCCAGTTATTGTTGGTTTACAAAATGTTTCTCAACATTTTCAACTCGAGTATTTTGCAACTTCAGATGCACATACCAGTTTTTTCTACAAATGTCCATAGAATAAATTTGTTCATTAACAAATATTACTAAAAAAATATTTAATCTGTGCAGATTATTTTGAAATACACACTGCAATAAAGATTCATATTTTAAAGCTTTTCAAAAACTCATAAAGATAGTAATATAACACCCAGACCGTTACACGAATCGTCAGTTAGTATTACTTCACCTGAAGTTATTGCTCAAGATTTTGCAAGGAACTAAATGTTATACAAATTCAGAACTTCACGGTCTGAATTCAGAGTCGACACGCGATCCATTCAAATATAAAGGAATACTGGGGTAATTCAAGGAAAAATATAGGTTTGGTCATCTATAATTTTAAATAATGAAAATCTTACCTTAATTAACTGAATAACTGTAGTAGACATGAAACAAACTTCTGACTCATACTAACGGAATATATTCACGTGGATTTCAGATGACATTTCTGCAGTTTTTTACTTACCTGAAACAAAAAAAAAATGATGACTTTAATCGAATGGGATGATCGTTGGGGGAATATTTGATAACTTCATCAACAATGAAATTCCAGTTGAATATTTCTCAGAAAATTTTTTCTTTTTAATATTAATACATACAGGGTGAATTTTCGTGAGTTGATTATTTATTTTTTAACAACTTTGTTACTATAAATGTAGTCATTTTCACTTTTCATACTCATAACGTCTGCGTTTTATTGAAGTTAAATATTGTGTCAAGATTTTCGCTAAACGATCACTAATGATTATCATTAATTGAAAATAACGCCAATGACTTGTACTTTCAAATTTTGAAATTCCTTGGAAAGTAATAAACACCAAAAAACATAAATTCTGGTGACTCAGATTATTATTACAATTGATGGAGATAATCAGTTGAGGCTTAGGATGTTCACACATAATTCAACGCGAGGAATCCAAACTTATACCAGGTTTATTTCATTTTGAACAGAATTATGGAATATTTTGTTTCCGAGATAAATCAAGTTAAAAACCAGAGAAATTAATAATTTGTTTTTATGAAAAACTTTTGAATGCACTACTTGAAATACATTTTATAAATTTTACAAATCGCAAACATTCAGTAAGCTCGCTTCATAAGATTCACTTCTTGATTATGACTGAAACATTTTTAGCAAAGCAAATTTCCATACATTTCTTCTTTGTCATATCTTCATTATTATTGCCTATTCTCACCCAGGCCTTGGTTATTGAAATGATGAATAGATAAAGTGATTTTACAATAAACAACCCAGATATGCATCATTCTCATGATGTATGGAATGTATTTATAATACAAAAGGACATTTCACTTGATACCAGTTCAATGATCTATTCCAATGGATTGGTCATTGAATTCATTTTGAACCCAAGTCAAGGCCTTTTGTGAGTATTTATTTTTTGTAAGACTGTTCACCTCTCACAATCCGAAAAAATAGAATTAATAACGGAGATCTTCATGGAAATGTGGAAAAGAGAAACTTTTATTTCACTACGATGAGTTTTTTCAGATTATTATTCAGATAATTCTGATTCCAACACAAAGATGACTTTTGTTCAATACGTTATTCAAACAACAGTATTGGATTGAGGATATAATCTCGCTTTCCTGATGAAATATTATCATATGACAGAAAATGAATGATGATACACTTCGAAAGGTAAATATCTTCTGTAATAAAATGAATTACGGAGTCATTTTAGATTTGTAATAACGAGTTAAGAAAAATTGTTTCAGACTGGTAAGTAGGGGTTCTCTCTTCTGGATATAAATTATCGAACTATATATTTGAGGAGGAAGGATCTCCTGATGGATGCCGAAATCAGTTGTTGCAGTTTCGTTGAAAGTATATTATTGATTCGTTATCGAATTTTATGCACCTTGACTTGATGATCAACAAAACTGTTTCAGTTGATTAGGAGACATGAAAATACTTGATGATTCATCAAAGTTTTTGACAGGTGATATAATCTTAAATACTTTTTATCAAAATGCCAATCAGAAAAAAAAAGTTTAATCTAAACATCTGGATACAAGGCTGAATCTGACCGTATTTGAACTGACTGTGACTTTTGGAATCGGTTAGAATCAAGCATATATGTTCCATAACTTTCACAGCGTGAATTCACATTCATTAAAACCATTCAAATCCAATTTTAATGAAGGCCTGCAGCATTGGATTACATTCGAAATCATTTATTTTAGAATACGTGCGGCGCGGCGTCTGCAGTAATTTTAGTAAACTGAAAATGAATATAATATTTATTTGTAACTATTTTATGAGAATCAAACAATATTTTATCCAGCTATATGGAAAAATATCTAAGTTTTTGACCGTTTTTCACAAACCGTAAAATAAGATAGATAGTGATGATTTTGGAAGTTTCAAACAATGATTACTGAATAAAGTGTTTGTTCCTAATAAAGTATACGACAGTTTAGATTCAAAAAAAATAATTCCCATTGGATTCATTCAATATGTGGTATTACACTATTACTAACTAGCATTTTATTCTATTATTTTATCATTCGTTTAGTGAATCCTATTTAATCTTTATACGAATATAAATTTTCTTTCCGATTGGATAATTCTTGCGTTAGATAGATAGACTTTATTGACTATTTCACACAGTGGTTTACAGAACATCACATAGTACAAAAAATATTTAAAGACAATATGATATAATGTTTTTAGTGCAATTGTTATGACACTGATTAGTCTTGTGGCTTTTGCCAAGACTTCTCTAAATTATGATTGAAATAAGTTAATTTTTTGAATTTTTGTGATTCAGCAACATTGGTGACGGTCACCCGCGAGAGAAGCAGAAAAGACCGTGAAATCACAAGCATTTACTCATGAAATGTCATAAGCTTCAATCTAGACTATGAGTATATCACGTACGAGGACGGGAAAAATATTCCTATATAAATTCGAATTTTAACGATGTTGAAAACAATACCTGAAAAATTCAACGTTTAGTTTTATTCGATTTTAAACCATCTACATTATTTCATCCACCCTAAGAGCACATACGATTTTTGAACGTAACTTTGAACTCACTCCTCAAAATATTGGGAGGGAATTTTTGGTCACGGCCAAATAGCTCTTTGTCAATTGGTGTTATTCTTCTTATTTCTTGAGTCTGGAAATAGACAGAAATCGCAGAAATGAATGTGACGAATCTATTCGTAATTTAATTGGTGTATTTGGGCTACGCCCCTCTGTGTGCGAGTGCGTTGATTGAATTGACGAGAATTTTTCCGAGCCAATCTAAAGCGTTTTTTTCACCAGTCTGTTTTATTTTATATGAAGAGACGACGTACATTTTTCCATAAAAATAATCAAGTATGCATGACGATGAAGTTTTGATTCTATCTAGAGTTTTATTCACACCGAAACAATATCTGCCATCACATAAATTTTGAAGGTTCAGATACTGTACGATAATCAATACTTGACAATAACGCTATATTTTCTTTCTTTTATGATAGATCTCATCGATCGATGTTTATATGATTTTTCTTCGGTTGAAAATATGTAGAAACCTATTTTTCCGTTAACCATATGTCGCTCCTCTACGAACCCTCAAAAGTCGAAACTTGTGCGAGATGAGGATTAACGAGGCTTTTAACAGGCTCATTACGATTCCTGCAAATAAAGTAGACAGGTAATTAGCTTATAATAAACATTCAATTGTTTCCAATAGAATGCTAAACAGATTCATTATTCAAATGTCGAGTCCTGACTAATATTAACACCTTCATCATCAGGGAGTCTGCGGTATAATCCAAGTGTCCGTACCGCCACCTCCTCCAAGAAACCAAATAACGCAATATATTTCATGAGTCGACCTCACCGCAAAACCCTTAACCAGGTACGCATAGTTAGCTGTGTGTTGCTGGTAATGATCATAGTTCAGCAGCATTAAGCACCGGGAAAGTCGAAATTAATCAGACCCACATCAAGCCACCCACCCAAAAGACTTTATGGCATTCATATATTTCACCGAAGTGGTATTTGTTTCATTGCTGGCAGAAGCCGAGAAAAACAGTTCCAGCGAGAAAATAGTTTCTTGGAAAAGTTGGGAATGCACTTTGGCGAACAATTAATCTTTCACCTTGCCATATATCAAATTATCGATATCCAGGAGATTTATCATCGCTTATTGGCGATGTCTGTATTATTGATGATATTTTTGCGAGATAGAAAGAATGGAAATTTTTAGCGAAGACGGAAGAGTGTAACAATTTATCACGTTCTTCAGGTACACAGTCGATAATCTTATAACATAAATTTATGAAGGAAGTCGATTTTCTTCAGTCAGTAATCTATTCTTGATCTCTCATGATGTTTGTTTTCGTGCGATATCATAATCACAAAAAGGACAGGAGATGTTGAGTTTTCATTATTTTTCGCCTACGTAGGATGGACTATTTTCAAATGAATTAGTTGAATGTTTTTTCAACCTAATGGAATTACCATTTCCTGTTGGATATGTATGAAAATCTGAATTGCAAAGATGAAAATGAATAGTATGAATGCTAAAAAATTGAACGTTCAAATCACGTTTAAAGTTTTGGGCATCCAAGAAAACATTTAATTTGTTGAGGTCGAAACTGAAAAAGGAAATCTAAATTCTCACTGATAAAAAAGGGATTTCACTTTGATTTCATGGTACACCTTCTTGAGTGAGAAAAAATGTTTTTGAACCTTGAACGACAAACATTGGAACTGATATATAGCTGAAAGATTCATTCACTACATCCTTGTTCCAGTGGAATCAATGTTTCTTGATACTTAATTTCTTTATTGGTGAAAGTAGATAGGTATTGGTATTGAAATCTTCCATCGACTCATACGTAAGTAAATGTTTCTGTCCATCACAATTATGTGTATTTGTTTTATCATGTATATAAGGGTGCCGAAAATTACAATCATCTTGTTTCTGTATTCTGGCACAAAATTGATTCAATTGGTGCTAAAAGATTCTGGAAAGCTACCTTTGCAGTCATTAAAACTTTGTCACTCAATAAATTTATGACACATCTAAAGGAATTGTGTACCTGATATTATTATGACGTGTTCTTCCACATTCACCTTCTTAGGGAAAACTGCTTGAATTTCCTTGTCATCAAATCAAACGCTACCGTTACTCTGAGTTTCAATTTTCCCTGGATTTTTATTGAGATAATATGTGGCCGTGAAAAAATGCATTGGCAGCTGAAATCTTTATATCTAAATGGAAAAAACGAGTTTACACTGTAGTTGGCAGCATATTATATTTGATTAAAAGTATTTTCCTACAAATCATTGATTTACAAAAAAATATATATCTGGGACACATTATGGGAAACGTATCCGAGATGGATCCATCGATAGTCACTGGTAAGTCACTTTGAGAAATCTGAAAAACCATCAGCAAATAAACGACTTGACAAGCGATTGTATTAAGATTTATTGGAAAAAAAGTATTTGGCTTTTCAATTTTCCTTCTTGAAACAAAATATGAACTTTCGTTGTCGATCAAAGTTCCATCAATGAAGGCAGATAAGAACAACGTTAAAAATATCAAAGATGAGTGAAATATCAAAAAGGATCGACTCAATTTTCTCTTCCAGAAACGATATTGGCAACGTTCAAAAATACTATTTCTCCCTCCGTGATTCTGGATGTTACTGATAGTAAAGTACCTGCTACTATAATTATCTTCCAGAACAATAAAAACTTCATTTTCTGTGATATAATTCAAAAAGTCAATAAAGCACTTGTCTTATTTCATTTGCGTATTTTTTAAATACTATGAGCTGATGTTGTTCTAGAATTTGTTTCATTAATGTAAATTATGTAAATAACTTTCGATATTCTGGATTGTATAACAGAAATAATGGGTAGTTTTTTCCTTGAAAATCCAGCCTGAAAGATTTTAAATTTCATCATATTCAGTAATGTTAGGAGCACATCTGGGCTGATCAGAGTTGAAACAAATACTTATCCAGATGCACTGAGAAGCTCCAATTACAATAATTCATCTATCATTCGCTTGACAAATCTGTCATGAATTGAAAATTATAGTTATAGTAGGCATAATGTCTAGTGCTAGTGTATTCAGAAGTATCATACAAACGAGCTGATATATTTTAGAAAATTTTCGAATGCAGTTTTAGAATATTGAATAAACTCATCGGTTAGGAGTCCTTGCAGATATGAAAACGGAAGTAAGTCACTTGAAGAATTGATATATGAATTTCAAATTTTTTTCAATACAAATCATAAAGTCCTTGTCTTGAAATTATTGCATAAAAGCATCGACTTCAGAGACTTCTAGGGATTGAAGGTAGGTGAGTAAAACGAATGTGAAAACAATGTTCCATTCCTTTTTTTCAGAATTTCCACCATTAGAACATTAACAGTGATGTCAAATGACTTGCTGATTTTAGGAAAACATGTGAACCGCACTATTAACCCTCAGCACTACGACTTTCCATCTGATTTTCCTTCGTTTCTACCATTAGCTGATCAACCCATTCATTCCATTCTCATAAAATCCCCCATACGACCTCTCACAGCAACGCCTGAGTTATTTCTGTTTTCATGTGTCTCGATCGTACAATAAAACCGAGTTTTCGTGTGATTTCAGCGTTTACTCCATCTGAACTGCCCCTGAGTAGCGCTGTAAATCAAAACGAACGAAATCAATAACGAAACGTTTAATTTTGCAAATTGAATCAGTTCCGCTACTTTAATCCCGATGAAGCTTTCATATCGATTCGATTCAGGATTCTGTTGGCTTCTATTGAGGTTAATATTTACGTTTCCATGGAATAAATCATGATTCAAGTCAAGTTTTAAACTACAAAATAACAAGAAGAAGCGGGTGCTAGATATTACAGTTTGTTTGTCGAATAAACTTCAGAAGCGTGATTCAACAAGTCATGGTGAGTTAGTATGAGTCAAGTATTTAAGTGATAAATGTCGGGTTTATTTTACCTCAATGTTTTATGTAATTCAACTTTCCTCAAAGTATTGATAACATACTTCCACTCAAAAAAACTGTTCAATAATCACAATAGATTATAATTCAATAGATTATAATTCCTCCATTTATAGATGGAAAAATATAAAAAATATTCTAAAAGCATCAGCAGTTTATGATTTGAAACTTTAGTCAGCCGTTTTTTTTTGAAAACTAATGAGAAATGATTTGATTTTTTCTTCAGTTGATGTCAGAACTCAGTACTAGATTAGAATATCTATGGGCGATGGTACTAGTATATCGAATGAACGATTATTTCCTACTGTGTCCGTTCAGCTACAAATATCAACTTGACGAGAGAGATTAGTTTATAATAATGATAAATCTTTATTAATCAGTTGAAACGCATAAATATATGAATACATTCAAGCAATAACTGGCAAAAACGAAGTATATCGACGTGTGGTTCCCAGCACATTTTATAGTCGATTGTTAGTCCAAGCAAGTTAGTCGTTTCACTAGCATATACTTTCATGTCATTGTCCTTCAAAATTTGGAACTGTTCCATAGTTCCCCTGAAAGTAAATTTCATCAGAGATGTTTTAGATACGTTTACCGTCAGAAGATTTTTTCGGACCATTACTTTTTTGTATACCATTTCTGATGTTATCACAAGTTCAGTAGTATATTCACCCGTTATGAGTAGGTTTGTATCACCAGCATATGATATTACTTGGACTTTAGAGATGTCAAGAAGGAAGTTAATGAGATCATTAGCATAAATTAATAATAACAAAGGTCCAAGAATTGAGCCTTGGGTATTTCTGACTTACAGGAGGGGTCAAGTTATCGTTGGAACGCGCTGTATTTACTACTTATAAATTAAACTTCAACAGTAATAATAATAATGATAAAGAACAAACAGTGAAATATATTTCTTCAGAGAAGAAGAGAAATATCCACCAGCTTCTCATACACACAGGCGACACCATTTCTGAACGTTATTTGCCGAATTAATCAGTTCAAATGACGTGAGAGCAGCAAAACTTTGCATCATAGGCGCTTCCAGTTCGTATCTAGAATTGGTCGGCAATTTGAAAATGGGATCTATCAGCCTTTCCCAGAGGTGAAAGTCCATTGGCGTTAGGTCCGGTGACCTGGCCGGCCAACGGTTGGGTCCTTGGTTGGCTATCAAATTATTACCAAAATTTGCAGCCGAAAAACTGGTGACAATTGCAGTGTTGTGAGGCGAAGCTCCGTCTTGTTGAAAATATATTTTTCTGAGCTCCATTAGTGACAATTCATTAACAAGGGGTTCGATATTTTGCGTTGGAATACCTAAATACCTCCGAGATGGGGAAGTGCCATTATCAATAAACGGGTCGATAATTCTACCCCTGAAAACACTTACCCACACATCAAATCCAGATCTTCCTTGCCAAGAGGATTTTGTTGTGCCCAAGTATAGATAAGAATTGTAGTGGTTGGAAATGTCAGCACTGCTTACATAAGCTTCGTTTGTCCAAATCCAACTTAACAACTTAAGAATTGGTCGGCAATTTGAAAATAAGATCTCCAGACACAAGATGAGGGACTGCCAATGGGATCGCCACTTTCACCAGTTATAGCTAATATATATATGGAGTGGTTTGAAACTCTAGCAATTGCAGAAGCCTACAAGAAACCCTGAGTCTGGTTGAGATACGTTGACACCTTCATAATATGGAACCATGGAAATACCGAACTAGACGTCTTCTTGAAGCACATCTACAGCGTAAGACCTTCCATCACTTTCACAATGGAGAAGGAAGTCCACAACGAATTGCCTTTCTTAGACGTATTGGTGAAGAGGACCGGACACTAAAAGGGAAACACCC
>WOGR01009124.1:0-11497 GCA_015342045.1 Leptinotarsa lineolata | reverse complement strand
AGTTTATACAGGCCAAACCGGTAGAAATTTTGACGTAAGGCTTCGTGAACACGTCTGTTTGGACAAAAAATCTACAATGTATGAACATCTTAAAGGAACAAAACACAAGATAAGTAAAGATAAACTCTAAATTCTACTCACGTGTAATAAAGGGACGAAAATGAATTTGTTGGAAGCCATGGAAATTGATAAATCAATAAAAAACCCGAAATATATACCCCTAAACGAGCAACTCGATCTCCACTCTTGTATTTATGAATTTGGCAACCCCGGTAACCTCTATAATTCCATAGTTGGTACCCTTATTCAATCACTACCTTGCCTCCCAGACTACCTGTAACCCCATATAGTTCGTGTGCACACTCCAAAAATTTAGTTAGTTAGTTTCACTTGATAATAGGATAAACCCCGGAACTGGTCGTAAGAATAAATAAACTCAGTGGAAATTAGACAAAAAAGTGTTTTCATCCATCTTATCAAAGCGATCATGAATTTTCACGAAATAAACAAGTCATCAATAACACGGACTGGTTTAAGTTTGACGATAGTCGTATCACTAAATATTCTGGCGATGTCTTGAATTTATTGGAGCCTCTTTAGACACCCTACATTTTATTCTGTGAAAGAAAGGACATTGACACGTCGAGATCTTCAGATGATGTGGTGCTGCAGGTTTTTCCGGGTTTTCCTGCAGCTGAAAAAGCAAATGCGCCACTGGAATCAATTAAGTCGCCTCGGAGCGCCAATTGATTTTTTTTAATATATAATTTGTATTACTTCTCAGAAAATATTCAAATAAACTTCACTATTTTCAAAGCAGGTAACTTCGACTTTGGGACTTGTCAGTATTTGAAGTTATTCGATATCACCCACAGAGCTTATCCAAGTTAGGTATTGTATTTTTTGGGTATTTACTTGGAATGAAGACAACTTTGATGATGATGTCCATTTTTCATCTTTTTTCGTTACCTCCCGGTATAGTCTTTGTGAGAAAATGGCCTATTATCTGTGAATGCTCATTACTAATACGACTAACTAATATCACAGGAAATAACTAGAACGTTTTATTGACACTTCAATACACATTAAACTGGTTTATAAACGCGACTAGTTTTTATGTGTTACATAATTTGCATCAAATGATTCATTTTATAGATTTCATAACGTTAAGTTATATTTAGTGATCGAGAGAAGCAATCAAATATATATCGATGGTTTCTCGAAAACATATCGCAACAGGATGTGCAGTGATGAGATCCTCATCTTCTTATTGGAATGAGTCTTTCGCGTGGGTGATGTTTTTCAGTCTAATTGATGGATACTGTTATATTGAAATTGAATGGTTCCTAGGAATTTATAGTGAATTTTTGAATTATAATCCTGCTAATCAGTGAACCAATAACAATTGATTGTAACCCACAAAATGCATTTGTTGTTCATCCTAGTACCACTGATGAGACCTATGATGGGTCGAAACAGCTCGGGGATGTTGTTGAATCATTCGTGGATTTTCTCAGATTCTCTTGCAGCAAAATGTTTTGATTTGTTTACCGAATCTTGATTTACAAGAATACCGGTTTACGAACTGTATAGTTAATCAAAGATTCAGCCAAATCAACTGAACAGTATTCCACATATCTTTGATATAACTTTGTCATTTATGAACCGATATGAATAAATCAATTTAAGCAAATCGAATAGATGTTGATTGATGCTTAGCACAATACATTAGCGAGAACCGCACTTGAATAGGTTCAGCCGTTTTTGAGATTTTGGGTTCTATTGCGTTACTAAAAATGTCCAATAATATTGTTTTCCCTAAATGTCTTTCATGTACAGAAAGCGAAGTATTGAAATTGTTTTGTATACATTTCTACAAAAATTCAAATAAATCATAAATTTCTGTAGTTGTAATAAATGAATAATCAATTTTATAGCTATTGCCTGCAACTTTGATTTTGTGGACCTCAATTTTTGAATATTTCCAGAATTTTCAACAGCAAAAATTCTCATGTACCTATTCGATTATCTTTGATCCATGAGAAAATTTTCTTAAATTATGAATACTTACAGTCAAAACCAAATTTTCAGCTTAATCAACTCTTACTTCCTCCATTGTATTTTTTCCAAGAAATGTTCGACATGATTCTTCATTTCAAGTATTCATGAATAGTGAATTATTGGAACTTTAAATGTTGAGAGAAGCTAAACACAGCACATTTGTGAAATGAATTCATACTTTTTTGGTATCTATAAAGAAACTCAACAAAAAATATTGAAACCTCGCCAGTCATCAACATGTTGTAATAGATGCCATCATGATTGTCTTTATGACTAAAGAATTGAAACTCTTTTTCCATAATTCAACCAGTACCTCTGATGCGATCTAAATATCGTTGTCTGAGATATAATCATGATTGCAACACATTTTTTGGACACTACTGTTACCGGAAATGGATACTGGAATATATGGAAATCATTCAATGATCAAATATGGGTCCGAATACTGAACTCTGAGGTACTCCACATGATAACAGATCTCCTCTGCTGCCAGGCCCATTGAATTTTTGCAGTAATATCTACTCGAGCAATTGTAATGTTGATTAATTAAAAATAAATTCTTAGTGCCGACCAGAAAGATTAAATTTTTATATAGAACTATGATCTATGCTAATTTTTTCTTTTCCATTCAAGTAGCTGATAATTTGTATTTAAGTTGCATAAATGTTCATTCTGTATAGGAATAAGATACAGAACAGTAATAAATATCGAAGACGCAGGGATGTAAATAGGATTCCAAGTTTTTTCACAGTATTTCTTTTTGACTTTTTTAACAATTTTTCAGAAGTTTTCCTTCATTGCGTGACTGATTTTTATTTTATTATAACAATCTGCAAATGTTGCAATGTGCAAATGTTGCAATGTTGCTAATGTGCTGGTTTCTATTCCACTATTTCCCGTATGAAGTGATATTAATATTCATTTAAGTACATGGTGTTTGCATTAGGTATCTATGAAACCGATTTATTCTAATCCCAATTAACTTATCACCCTTTGACGTAGATAATTGTATAAATGAGTGGCATGTGTTATTTAGTTAGATACTTTAAGGTCATTATATATTTAGAAATAAATCATTTTTGAAAACACGCCAAAATTTCAAAGTAATTCACTATGAAAAACAAAACCAGTGTGTCGCTGTGACCGCTTGAATTTATTTTGTCGCGAGAATATCAAGCTACTTTTACTTTATCATTTATAACAATGGTGTTTCGTGCTATTGTTAATTATTTAATTTAATTCAATCGTATTCATTGAAAGAGAACAACCAATGCTTTTTTGAAAAAAGTACTATATGAATTTATATACGATTTGGATCGTAAAATAAACAGAACTATACGACATACTATGTAATTCTGCAATGAAAATTTAAGAAACGAAAAATTCCATTCTAGAACACCATATTACAAACGATGTTTGTGAATTTCAGGAGTTTTTGTAAAAATTCGGATAACACCTTTGTAAAATTACAGACACACGTTGAATATTCAGAAATTGTTGGTGAAATTACAAAAAATAATGATTTTTCAGTGTTTTTATTGTAATTTCCAATGCAATCTTTTGTATTTTTTCAAAACTTACTAAATTTCAAAGAATATTTATGATTCTGGGAAGATGTTTTTGTAGGAATTAAGCGAACGGCTTGGTGAAATGAAATAGAAATTTTTGGCAAAATGAGAATATCTACACATCGAACTTTTACAATCGAAATTCGAACAATACAAAAAAAACTATTGAATTTTCAATTTTTTTTAGTTGGTCAATTTTCAATTTTTAATTTCAATATGATTTTCAGAAAAGTTTTTTTAAGGAATTTAGCGAACGGTTTGAAAAAATAGAACTTATTGGTGAAATCACAACACCGGTGGAGAAACTTCCGGTGAACCAATTGAAAACTAATCATCCGATTTTTATCATTATACAGGAATATTCCCACTGAACTCTTCTCATGCAATTAGATTGTCTGAATGAGAGTAAAATATTCGATCGGAGATAAACTATTCGTCGGAAATACTTACGAACGGTAATGACTCAACAACATAAATGATGTAATTGTTCGCACATGTTGCGTTTTCTTGCAAATTCATTAAAAGCGCTTTACAATACCGATTAACCAGAAATCATCCAACTCGCACAAACGTATAATGACATTTAAATTGCGGTTTTATTCAAAAGAAATAGTTATAACGACTTTAGAATCTAAATCGTCCATCCTGTAATTTTCAAAGCAATTTCATGTAAAAATGTTGTTATTAACCTGGTACTGTTTTTCGCATCGTTAACTGTTCATAAATGTTCACCAACTGACTGTTTTATTACATTTCATTGCTCCAGGACATGCCATATTTCTTCGGTTCTCTGGCTCTAATATAAGTTTTAAAAAACAGCGACATTACATGAACGATTGCTGAATACCTCTTTGACATCCTCGACGTGTAATTTCCAATGCGACTGTATCATTATAACTATGCGGCTTGCATAGGGGGACTCGATCGAGTATCATAGTTTTCGGTTGATGCATCGCATATGTTTTGTGAAATAGGCTAACGTCGATTCATATTTGACGTTCCGAGCATGTTTTGATGAGCTCACTATCTGTTAATACACAGTTTTCGACAATATTGACGTAAACATTGAAATAATCGAATAAAAATGAAAGGTCCATTTTTCTGTGAAACTCAACCGTTTTGTAGTCCAATAATCAAGAATTATTTAGAATGATTTTCCTTATATTTATTTACTTATTTGTTCACGTACTTGTCATTTACAAGTACATGTTATAGCTTGAAATGACGGGAAAACAATTATTTCCTGTATTTCTTTGTTGAGGCAAACGAAACAATAGCATTGCTCTAAACTCGGGTAATTAGCAAGATTCATAAGAATTTTATAATCAAACCCTAAATCTGAAATGCTTCTCCGTTGTTTTGGAAGCTGAATTTTTGCTCAATACCAACAGTCACAAATACTTCAAACAGTGTTTTGGAAATGAATATATCTAACAAATTCATTTTGGAGTCTTAATTGGCAAAATATAATATCCTGCCATCCCTCGTAGCTGTCTTTTCGTGGGAAACATGATCGCGACTTTCGTCTGTCACAAAGAAAAAATCTGTAGAACGAAGAATGGGATCCAGGGGTGAAATGTTCCTTTGCTGCGGAAACGTGAGTCGCATTGAGTTTGGCAAAGTAGGTAAGTTTGTTGAGTTTGGGCGACCTTATGGTGGGGTCGCCACCTACACGACCCTCCGCTTTTCTCTCTCTTGGGATCTAGTCGACTCGAGAACTGCTTTTACAAAGGAGCCATCCATTCTGCGATACTTAGCATTCTCTCGGATCGGAGAAGGAATTCGAGTGAAGGAATGTATTTCGAAGTATTGGCTTGCTTAAAAGGGAGTTTCGGGTTTCAGATTTAGGTAAATGTAGAATTTATTGGTGGATATGCTGATTCCTTTTACATTATTTCAATTGTCAAAACTTTAATGCAAAAAAGACACAGTTATGTACATTCACCTGAAATATTAGTTAAAATTGTCGTTCCGGGTATATGGTGTCAGGTGTGGGGTTTTATTTGCAGCATGTCCATGTAGAGGCTGTGTGATTCCCAAGGAACTACTACATTCTATTAACCTTTCCTACAATTCTAATTGCACACTCATTCATTAGAAGATGACAACTTTTTTCCAGTAAGCAAAATATATTATTAGCAGAGTGAGAATTGAATTGTACTGTATAAAATAATTAAGTTCATCTAATGCATATTATTGTGGCAAAAATAAATGAGTATCCAACAGTGACTCACCTCAATATATTCGAAGACACAGTGAAGATTTCTGTCTTCTCATCAAGCTATATAGTTCTAGGTGGAGAAGCTCACCAGTTGATGTGTCCTTGCATGATCACAACCTCACTTGATTAACAATAATACAGGGGTAATTTATATGCGGTTATCAAACATAACGTGTTGGAAATATTTCCATTTTACACCCCGGAAACAGTGTTGAAACATGTAAAACATATTGGGATAACAAAAAAGAAGTGATTTTGAAAATGTTTCGTGCTTTGGTTTTTCTGTCGACCAAGTTGAATCCGTTGAATCAGATGCAGTATCAATTATCGTCTCTGCTGCGCTTACTGCATCTCTGCAAGACAGCCTAACATTTATTTTTCAAAACCTTCAAAAGGGCGCATATCTGTTCAGTTATATAGCTCTTCAAGTTTTATGCATGAAGATCTCATAACACAGAATTTGCTGTTTCTTCATGCTTTTTCAGGATGTGATACAACATCAGCAGCCTATAATATGGGGAAATTAAAATTTATAAAAATTATGGAGAAACATCCTGAAGAAGCAGGTGGTACCGCGCTATTCCTAAGTGAGAAAGTCTATCCATCTTTGCTAACTCTTGTTGGCGAACGTTTTTTCATAGCTTTATACGGCGGTAATAAAGACGACTTACTAGACGGCTTGCGATACAAACGATTTGCGAAGACAGCGACTAAAAATTCATTCAATTTATCATCGCTGCCTGCAACACTAGATGCTGCTCGTTTTCACAGTCTCCGAGTATATCACCAGGTCCAGTCATGGCTCTGAAGATACCAAAATGCTGAAGATTGGGGCTGGAAAAAGCATGTAAACATTTGGATGCCAATACAAGCTTCCAAGCCTCCAGCACCCCTCGATCTCATGAAATTAATTCTCTGCAGATGCAAAGGAAACTGTGGAAGAATGTATGGCCGCAGAAAAGCAGGCCTGAAATGCTCTACAGTATGCCTCCATTGTTCTGACGAAACATGGAGCAACATTATGGAAATATCAAAGTTAATGGAAGAAAATGAATTTGAAGATGAACTTCCAACTATGACTCCAATTTTAACCCCTGTCATTCCTCAAACTTTCACATTTGACGTTGATTTAGATTCTGAGGCACATACTGGACCATCGAAGACAAGTAGCTAGCTAATAAGTGATAAAAGTATTATGATGTCGAGGATTACCTTATAAGCAAGATGTCCATGGAGTAGGCATACTGGGATACCACGTAAAAACACGCGCCTACAGACTCTGCCTCATAGGTTATAGGTAGCAGGGAAAAGAGGAATGAATAAGTAAAGTTGTAAAAAAAAATTGTAAGAATATATATTCAATAAAAAAATTAAAAATAAGTTAAACATTTCGTTTCGACCGGATTCTCATGAGCATTGACGAACCCGGTCAACTTTGGAGCGCTGTAACAGCGTTATAAATGAGTGAAATCAACAAAAATTATAGGGAAAAATTTTCTACAAAAGATCATCTACAAGATTGGTCTGAAGTAATTTTTTGTAAAATGTATTAAAAATAATTGTAGAGCAAAAAATAAAATTTGTATAAAAATTTTCTTACTTTTTTGCTTATAACTTCTTTAATTTTTTATTTAGGGCAAAAAATTTTGAACATATTTGTAGGCAAAACAATTTGCTACAAATTATGACTCTACAAATTTTTTGTAAGGCGCATAGTTTCCGAGGTATCGCAAAAAAAGTATTTCCCCCCCTTTTTCCAAGATGGCGACCGGGAGACAAGGGTAGCGACCCCACAAACTTGAGGTTAAGCTTCTATTGACCCTCCACACATGTCCCTAAAACGAAACTGCGTCCTCGGAAAAATACAATATTCGGTCCATAAATTGCAACATTTCAATGGACTATTTTGTTTTGGTGCTACATTCTCAAGCTTGCAGAAATGGTCAACTTCCTGATAGGAACAGCTCAAAGTTGAAAAAGGATCCAGAAAAATTATTGAGATCCATGCACAGCCTCTTCATATATCGCGAATGCAAAATGCAAACTCATTTGTCCTTATAATACTCGTACATCAGTGCCGTCTCACTTTTGCGCCCACTATTCGCACGTCGTCCATTAATGCTCCTAAATGTCTTCCGCAAACCAACGCACACAGCGAACATTAAATAATGAAAGATTAATAACGCTCAGCAATAATTAATCGAATGCGATTCCATGAGGTTTGAATTATTCGTAGGCGCTCTCACATACCACCACATCGGTGGTCTCTGCGAGTTTGAAGACTTGTCCCTGCCATCCCACATTCCCCTTATCTAAGCGTCGTCCATGTACTCCCAAATCGATTTAAAATTAAACTTGTGTCCGAGATAGCGACAGGCCACGTTGTGTATAATTCGCCTATCTTAATGTTTCGTTATCAAACTGTTTATTTCAATTAAGTATTTTGCGATGTACATGCGCCCACGACGGAATTTTGTTGGTTTCACATAAAATAAATGTTACAGGTAATTTGGATTTGGGTACTGATTGATCAGATAAGGAAAGCGATATCAGAAAAGACAAATTATTGAAAATTTGAAGAACATGAATTCTTGTCGTGCTTTTTAAAAGAATTGGTCTTTAAAATTAAATTTGGAAAAGGAATGTTGTTCAGACAAATTTATATCACTTTCACGGCACAAATCTTCAAAATTCCATGGAAAAAACATCAGTTTATAGTGATGATAGGTTTTGCAGTTTGAAATTCAAAATTCCTGGGAATTTTTTATCTTGTCTTGCCTTCATAACTTATCAGCTGTATGTGTTGTATGTGATCTATAGAATTCTTTACATCCTAAAATCTTTCGAATAGTTACGTGTATTCATCAGTTATAACAGCTCTTTGATGGCCTGTCTTCCAGTTGAAAGATTTATACAGTCCGCTTTTCAACTGATCCCACTATTATTGTGAGTAACGGTAAGTCCTACAAGGTTGGTTAAATTGATCAAAAGTTTCCTATTCTGGGGAACTAGAATAATCTCTTTTCAGATCAAGAATATCAGTGGTTTTTTTGAAATGTTCGCGGAAAACTAGAATTGTCGAATTTCGTTTTTTAGCTCTACCGCCCCCATTTCGAACGGTATAAAAAAAGCAGAGAAACTTTAAATACTGTTATAATATTTGTTATAATCCGATATAAACCAATTTGCAATGCGACGTTTCGTTCATAAGATTTCATAATATTTTTTTTCTACGTTTGTTTGAAGGTGAATGACACAGCGAGGGAAAACCAGTAAATCAGGAATAGCAGAGCATGTTTGGACTTATCAACATAACATTAAGTAGCCCCAAGCTGAGTTCATACGCAAGGAGGAACACTGGTTTAGAAGGAAATTCAAAGAAGCCGCATAGTTTCCGAGCTAGCGTAGAGATACGCAACGTATGGAAGCCCATGATCAAAGAGAAAGTGGCTAACTCACGCCAAACACGGTCATCTCCCGCTGAACCAGTGAAGCGAAGAGAGGAGATAAGTGATAGGTGAAAGGAGGGTTCAAGTGAAAGTACTCGAAAGACCCATAAATAGTCATCTCTCGGAGGAATTAGTCCAGTCATCACTCGAAGACGATTGTAGATACTAACAGTCGAAACGTCGTGAAGTAACGTGATTTGAAATCACTTAACTTTTCATTATATGAATTTATTTTTATTGTATTTATTCAATTTTTTTTTCACTCGTATTTTATTTCACTGTGAATTCTTTTCAGGTTTTGCCATTTTTAGCTTTTCTTTTAAATTTCAATTGTACTGTTTATTTCAGGGATTTCAAATCATTTTATATAATATTAGACAATGGAAGTCCGAACTGATGAAATACATCTAAAGCGTAGATAGAAAATAATATTTTCTTGTCGTGTTGAACTGAATTTTGAAATTGTAGAAACAGATTTTTGTCTGGCTAACCATGGTAGAAAGCCAAGTTTTTCTATCGATCCCATGAATAGTGTCTCCGTGAAAAGATATGATCATGGTCAATGATACCTCAGCTGGTGTGCTGTCTTGTATTCGGCTCTGTTTTCATACAAGTATACTACTAGTGTTCAAATGGTGAGAAGATAAAGTTCCAAAACAAAGTAATGATTGCCCTTCTCAACATCTCAAGTCGAAGAAAATTTTATGAAAAACGAGACGGAGAAATATGTTGTCACGTAATTTGTAAACACTCAGAAAGACGATGAATGTTTTACTAATTTTATATTTAGACCTTTCACGATCTGAAAATATAAAAATTTATTTGATACAGGTGTAGAACGGGAAAAATTTTGAGTTTACCTCGATAGGTTACTGCGTAATTCTAAAGTATTTTTCACAAAGATAAATGTTCTATTCATCAGTAATTTGTCATAATTGATAATTTTCACTTCCAAAAAAGAGCTAAGAAATCATACAGATACTCATTTTCACGTTTCGGGGGTTAATTCCACCTCTGTCTTCATAATTGCAGAAATATAATGAAATTGAAAGGGAAATATATTTAGAAGATGTAAATTTTTTGGATAAGGAAGATTTTGGCTTTCTACTTCTCCATCGTGATAGAAAAAATATGGAAATCTGCCGAATAAAGAAAGAAAACAATCGATTCCAAAAAATTTATTTCATATGAAGATGTGTGGATCATGCAAAAGAAGCAACTTTCACACACAAACTGGAACAAGAATCCTAAAACAGCTACTTTCATATAAACATTGAATGACGCGAAAGGAAACTACTTCCGAAACAAATTCTTCTGTATGAATACGGAATTATACAAAAAACACTTTTCTCTATTCAGTTTTTAATCCACACATTCATTATGGAATTGAATCAGTTATCATTCACAGGATTCCTACACAATATATTAAATGAGAAAGGTAAAATTTCTCTCACATGGAACACTGTCATCCTCATTGGTAGACTTTCCTTATCGGTTCTTGAGTACCAAATATAATGTTCATTTTCAAAGAGTAGCAAAATACAGGAAGAAAAATGCTGTCCAAATTTGAAAATAGATATGAAAGATCACTAAAGCTTCAAAAGCGTATGTGTAATTCAAATAGTAATATTAATATGGTATAGAATGAAATAGAAATACTCATAATTAACAGTAGGTCAATTATCACATATTAAAATATTTACATAGGTAAAAATGAACTACTTGTGATGAACTATTTGGAACCTTCGTGTATAATTTATCTCACTGGAGTTTTATCCCAACACCAAAGTGTTATTTTTAACACCTCGACACGTGTTTCAATCACCAATTGATCATCTTCAAGAGAAATATTAATCTCGTTTAATCTTCAGTTTAGTCTTCCTCTTGAAGATGATCACTTGGTGATTGAAACACGTGCCAAGGTGTTGAAAATAACGGTTTGGGTTTCCTCAAGGTATCCTAACTCTATTGTCCATTTGTAATTCAGGAATTCTCGTAAATAATCACATAAATGTTCAGGTTCCCGCGGAAAACCAGTCCTGACTGATCGGGCTCCTTTTAACCATACTACTACTTCGTTGTTAGATTTCATACACATAGAGTTATTAAAGGTTATCATTATTATTATTATTTTTTTTTACCACCGTAGTGTGCGCTGGTTAGGCTCTATCCCCCGAAGCCCCGATACATTGGAGAGG
>WOGR01009123.1:0-11498 GCA_015342045.1 Leptinotarsa lineolata | reverse complement strand
TTTAGTGATAATAGTTCCATCACATATTTGAAAACGTGTCGCTTACTTTCACCTCGCCTAGCACGATATGCTCTAGCCATTCAAGAATACGACTTCGGAATGAAGCACATTCCTGGAAAAGCGAATGTTATTGCTGACGCATTGTCACGATACGCAGCCGTGAGACCTCCCACGCCAGCCGATAAAAGGTTTAAAATATTATCATTGCTAAAACTTCCTAAAGAATTTCAGAAAACGCTCACGGAAATCGGTCGCTATCAAAGATCGGATGAAAAACTTGGTGACATTATAAACAAATTACCCAGTGATATTTCTCTACAAAGATCATTCGTTATGCACCATAATTTACTATATACCCGTCGTGAGAATGACGAGTTTTGTAGATTGTGCATACCAAGAAAACTAACTTCGGAATTTGTTAAAGTTTTTCACGAGGCGCTTGGTCATTTCGGTTCATTCAAAACTTGGAAGGCTCTACAAGGAGAGGTTTGGTGGAATAATATGAATAGGGATGTAAAAAAATTTATTCGGAGTTGCGACATATGTCAAAAGGCGAAATGCGCTCCTAAACCACAGACTCCGCTTTATTCAATTCTGCCCAGCAGCAGAAACGAGTTATTAGCAATTGATTTATACGGACCACTTCCAAGAAGTAGAGGAGGTGCCTCATTTTTGTGCGTAGTATTAGACGTGTTTACGAAATTTGTAACATTTTATGCTATGAAAAAAGCCACGACTCGGGCTATTATGAATCGTTTAACTAATGATTACTTCGTTAAATACGGCTTTCCTAAGGCAATATTGAGTGATCAAGGAACTCAATTCACTAATGAAAAATGGAAACAAGCTCTAAATGCTTCAGGAGTTAAGACAATATTCTGTTCCGTAAGACATCCACAAGGGAACCCAAGTGAAAGGATTATGCGGGAAATAGGTCGTCTCTGTCGGACTTACTGTAGCGACCAGCATTCCAGGTGGGCATATGAATTTGCCCATTTTTCTTTATTTTTGAATGCTTTAGTACATGAGTCAACGGGGTACTCGCCTAGCGAATTACAATTAGGAACGGATAGGATGAAACTTCTTCCATCTAAGTTACAGGGACCAAATACCGAAGTTATCAAAAGCCATGAGGAAAAACTTATTTTTGCTCGGGAAAATTTAGAGACGAAAGCTTCGCGTCGTAATATACGTCATCCCCCGCGCCCCTACATTAAATATGAACCGGGAGACCTTGTGTTGTTGAGAGCCAATCCTATTTCATCGGCAATCAAAGGGGAAACCAAGAAATTTCTTCTATTGTTTGAGGGTCCATTTATAATTAAAAAAAATATTAGTTATGATACCTATATCCTGGCTGATCCAAATTCTCTCAAGGAAAGAGGTTCTTTTCATGCAATTCATTTAAAAAAATTTCACACCCCAGTAGGAATGCCAGAGAATTAGCTTCCAAGTTTTTTACAGCAATCACTTCGAAGCTGAGGGGGCATAGTTGTAACGGAACAATAGACATCCCGCTATGATTTATGACCCATCAATGCTAATAACAGAACTCTAATCAGAATTGGCAGAGTTGCGCCTCTCGCCTAGAGATGTCCGTAGGATAATCAACAGGTACAAAAATCTCTATTTTTGCAAATTATAAAAAACACCAAATCTGAAAAACGTTTGGCTCGATGAGGAATGCGATTAGGATTGGTTTTTCTATCATACTATTTAACGTACAGTTGAGCAAGTAATTTCGGTCAAATCTGTTGTTGCTTGTATTAGTTTGTTTCCCTCGAAAGCAAACTTGAGATATAGATTCTTATATACATTGAAAAATACTCGTGTGTTTCGATATTCAATTGCATCCGAATCTTATTCACTGGTATCTCTTTTTGGTATTGTTCACCATCGCTATTGGAATCACTACACTGGAAAAAGTCTACGTTGTTATCACACTCGTGATTACTATTAGTACTTGTCCAAGGACGACAGATTTTAAACAGATAACAAAAATTTTAAGTAATTATAACTGCGCCAACACTCAAATCGCGATCAGTTTCCGAACTTTAACATTGATGAGACGCCGACGATAACCATATCCGCATTTCCCGATTTCTATTGGTCACTGTAACATAATTTCGAATGTAATTTCACGACTTTTCAGCCCATCATAAAACTCGGTTAGTAACAAGTATCCAATACGAACCGGCAATTCAAGAGTCCGCGTGGACTAGTTGACAGGCGGTTCATTTTTATGTATTGGTTTTTATGCAGTTTATGGCCTTTGATAAAGCCGACACTTTAAATGTGCACAATATCGCTTACTTCGACTATACAACTGTTTTGATTAATTCAGAATATGGAAATATCGTAGGAATGTTTCATCAAAAATCATCATTGATGGTTGTCATCAAACGTCAAGTAGGCCAGTAGATATAGACATAATTTTTCCAAAATTAAATGGTAATTAGAAAAGAAAAATGAGAAATGAAAATTTTCTATGTTTTTCACGACGAAACTGCAGTAACTTTAGTAACGAATAAAAGTGGTAAAAACATAGAAAATTTTCATTTCTCATTTTTCATGATGATCTCTTACCACGTAGTTAACGGCTTCATATTAAGTCTGATTTTACAATTTTTTTCTGGGCGGAAGATGTTGAAATCGATGATTCGATGAATTCTCGCATTATAGGCGCGGAAAAATTTGCAAAAGCTCTGCAAACTTTCAAAATGTTGACAAACAGCAGTTTACATCTTCTGATAAATTTGAAACCATTCAAACAAAACGTTATCAAATATAGTGTGTTTTCAATTCAAATTTTTCGAAGAGAATTCCAAAAGTTCTGCAAATTCGAAAAAATAACTAAAATATTGTTCTCAAGTGCTTCATTTTGCAGCCTCTTACGTGAAACGGAAAATATATTTTTTCATTAATTTGTTTTTTTAATAAGTGTTGGGATTTCTACAAAAGTTTTGAATAATATAATGATTGCAAGTGAAAATGTCTTCACATACAATGAGTTTGATTTCTCTTGTTATTCATTAGGCGATATGTAGGTACCTACCGAACCCGATTAAGAGTAAGACGTGTTTGAAAAATGCTCCTCGTTAAAGTGTCGGTAAAATAAGAGGAAACTAAAACAAATTTGCATAGTATCCACTGTATATTCTATAGTTAAATGTGCACAATATATCAAATTTAAAATTTGAATTGATGTTTCTACATTTTACGAGTGCAGCATTAGTACGGTTGAAAGTGATAGCGCAAAATACGAAGTGAAAAATGAGCGAAGAACAAAATATATGTCTGGAAAATATATTAGATGAGATCGTCAAAAGCAAAAATGAGGTTAAGCACTTGATTGAAGCCAGCGAAACCCGCATACTTCTGAAAATACATTCCATGAGTAAAAACATACAATTATTGGAAAACGAAAACAAAGAGCTGAAGACAAAAATAGAAAATTTGGAAAGAAGCAGGAGAGCAAATAATTTTTTGGTATTTGGCATCAGTAAACCACCAACTGAAAGATCCATAGAATTCATCTGTGAAGAAATCAAAAGACTTCTCAACGTTGATCTGAGAGAAGCAAACATAAACAACTACTTGTCGTTGGGTCATTCAGTTGACAGCCCTAATAGAACTAATATCCTGTTTGAAGAAGTTGATATTTCAAAACTGTCACAAACTGAAGGGCACAAACGTGTTTATTGTAAATGATCAGACGGAAATAGAGAGGAAAAAAAATAAAATACTCCGAGGGGAACTGAAAAAAGCAAGAGCACATTCAAGTAAGTGTTACATCAAAGGAAACAAATTGTTCGTGGACAATAAAGAATACACTGTTGAAGACCTGAGTGCATTCGAAGACTTTAGTGAAACTAAACCTAAAACCCCTACCACGGAAAATAGAAAGACATCCATTGAAAATTCTCCCGAGGTATTCAAAAATTTAGAGAAGCAAACTATAACCAACCAACAAGTTGACACTCAAACAAAACTCCGATCAGAAAGTCGTCCAAATCATCTGCGCAAAACCCTTATATCAAAGATAAGCTTAGAGTAAGAAATACAAATACAAATAAATAATCACCCTAATTATTATCTATTTACATCTTTTCTTGGGCTCCCCTTTTGTAACCCAAACAAACTGTACTAATAACGGAATTGAGTTTTTACAAAGGAGTCTATATTTATATTATTTATATTGATTTCGAAAAAATTGTAGTTGTTGATAGTGTAAACGGCAAATAATACATAAAGTTTCAGTCCTTTGAATGATTTTGAAGAATATGGATCAATATATTCGTGATTTTATTACTCAAAAAATTGAAACATACACATTAGAAACCACATGGGAGTGCTCTCAAATTTTAGATGTAAATGAAAGTAACTCCAACCTCAAAGTAGTACACAACAACATACGTAGCATAAGTAAAAATCTAGAAGAATTCAAACTCTTTTTATCAAATCTGAAATCTGATATCGATATAATCATTTTAACTGAATCCTAGCAGATACCAGACACCATCATATAGATGGATATATAACGACAGTAGTTACAACCAAAACGATGGCGTTGTAATATATATAGAAAACACTTATAACTATACCTATGAAATTATACCCCTATACAATAATATAAACATATTATCGATAAAAGTTCGCCTAAATAAAAATCACTGTGCCACGATAACTGCGATGTACAGATCATCTGATACAAATCCAAAGGAATTTATTTCACAATTACAAAACTACCTTGACACCAATTCAGAAGAACTATACATCTTCATTGGAGATCTAAACATCAACATCTTGGAATTCGACTACACTACAATTGAATACACAAACCGTCTAAACGAATTCGGCTATGTCTCAACCATAAATAATCCAACAAGACAAAAGACATGTCTAGATCATATATTCATAAAAAAAATCACTCTACAGAGAATATACTTCCAATTGTTCTAAAAACGAACATAATAGACCACTCAACTACCATATTACAAGTAATATTTGACACGAAAAACCAAAATGAAGAAGATAACAGACATTATGTTGAAACAGTAAACATAAATACACTTAACAATAAAATGGCGAACACTTCTTAGCAGATATACAGAAATTTTGGAATTGAACGATGTAATAAGGTATTATTACCTTCAATGAAATTCAATTGTCTATTGAATTCACCCGGTCTGGATCAAAACAATGAAACTACAATGAGGTCAAGGTACGAAAAAAATTGAGAGCATTTTCAAGACGGCAGTAATGAAACTAAATTAGCAGATAAAATTCCAAAAATATAAAGTTTCGAATGATGAATATATCATTATAAGTTTTCATCGCAGTTATTTTCTTTCTTTCCTTCTGTTTCCCACATTTTTGTTCCATGATGGAGGAGTACAAAGCCAAAATGCTTTTTCTTTTTGTGGAAGTTTCCCAGATTTTTTGTTTGACAATAGAGAAGTAGAGAGTCAAAAAGGTTTTTTCTCAAACAACACATGTATTTTGGAAATACTACGATGGGTGAGAATAGTTCACAAAAACCCATGAAATATGACTTTCTTCATCCTTTCCAGAAAAAAGTGCATCACTTCAATTGAAGAAAATGTGCCCTAAATTGTTATAGATAATAATCAGCAAGTATTATAACAATTATTTTTTTAAGAAAAATCAATCCTGTTACCCAATCAACCTTTCTTCATATTCAGACCTGTATTTTTTTTATATTACTTTTTATCTATTTGTTGTGGTTGTTGAAAAAATAAATTATTATTATTATTATATATTATTCTGATATGAGCCGAGCTCTTTCTCGCATAGAAATAGAAAATTATATTCATTGAAATAAAAAATCTCCCACCAGAACAAAAAAACTGTATCTGCACTCCCGTTACCAAGATGGCATCATCAGGAGATGACTATGACCAATAATATTTTTCTATACATCTTGATGAATCATTAACCTGAATAATGAGGGATATTAAATTAATAACTACCTGACTGATACCTAATTTTTACCTGTTTTCTACTTGTATCATGAAAGGAGAAGTCAGGAATGCGAACTTCGTTCACACTCTTATGTCATTACAGGTAAAAAACTGGTGAAGATTAGGTATCAATTAACATTAGGAACTAAACCACGAAATTATTCAATGATCCTCGATATATAAGGTAATGATTTGTCTGAATGACCAACTCCAATATTATACCAGAACCAACAAATGAAAATTCATCACATGATATAAATAATTCAATGATTGTAATTGTGTGATTGTTAGGATTGACATGTTCAGATAAAGCACAACAATTTGTATTTTTCTTGACATCACTTTTGTGTACTATGATACGATCATTTAAATTTCTAGATGTGTGATTTTGATATGGTTAGTACATTCGTTTTTGCAATTTTAATATTTTAATTTTTGAATACATTCATTAATGCAGGGATGAGATCTCCAATATAAGGTGAAGATCGAAATATAATTGAGTTATTTGTTGGTTCAATATTGAAATTGAATCATTACCTAACATAGTGGGGGGCATCAAATTAGTTCGTAGTGTTGTTCCTGATGTTAATTGACACAGAATATTCACCTGTTTTCTACCTGTAATCACTTAAGAGTGTGAACGAAGATCCCATTTCACTAACAGGCCCTTGCATGATCACAAGTAGAAATCCGGAGGAGATTAGGTATCAGTCAGGTAGTAATAAGCAATAAGAACATCAACAAAATACTAGGAATTAATTCAGTTACACCCATTATTCATCTAGATGCAGAAAACAATATTAATATGACAGTAGAATTTAGTCTTAGTGTTCTCCTGATGATGCTAGCTTTAGTAAGCGAAACGTGCCAGTAATTGACAGTAATTGTGTTCTAGTACAGATATAGTTTCGTATTTCTTAGTAAAAAAGAACTAGATTCTTCTCACAATATGTGTATTTATTCAATACTATCATCTTTGTATTTTTATTGTACTATTGCAAAGTTGAATAAATCTTGATATTCACAACAATATAGTGCAAAATTCGTTCAATTGAAGTGATGCTTCATTCTGGGAAAGAACAAAGAAAGCCGTATTCCATGGGTTCTTGTGAAATATTTTCACCCATCGAAGTATTTTCGAAATATGTGGGGAACTTCCACAGAATCGAAGAAAAGAAATAACTGCTAGAAACCCTTTATGAAAAAATATTCAATATTGAAGCTATTTTTGTCAGTTTCAACTGCCGTCTCAAAAACGCTTTCAAATTTTTCAATACCCTGTTTGTTCATTCTATTTTTACTGTTTCGTTCCAGATATCTGAATGGATGGGACTAATTTCTGGAATACATCGTTTGATTTCAGATTTTCTATATATCAATTGGGAACGTGATTCAGATGTATTGCTCACATTTCATTTGCATTAATTGAATCAGAAGTGTGCTTCTGTTACCACCTATATCGCTCCAATACCTGTGGGGATTCATAGAAAGTCAACAAACTGTATTTTCTGTCGAATTTCGATCTCAACTTTTTGTCTCTCTGTTTTGGAATATTATATTTATTGGATCGATTTCATAGAGGATTTCATTACGGTTGGGATTTTGCTCACAAAAAATCGATTTACATTTTCAGTCGGAATATTTCTTATCACATTCTTTGTAACTATAACAGAATAAAAAAGTTTCTCTCAAATTTCACTGAGTGACCAAAAATTCATTCGAAATATTTCAATGCAAATTTTCTTAATTTTCACTTGGATTATTTCAGTCAAATTTTATGAGAATGAAATTCAGCACTGATTTATTACAACTCGTATATTTTTACTATTCTAAGATTTGGAGCAAAATATTTTTGTTCCGTAAATCATTGAATAATGGTGCCTGAAATCTGTTCTCTAATCAAATATAAGTGATATTAACCTATAGTGCCTAACACATCAGTAGTTGGCTTAAGCGGATTTCGGAACCTTCCTCCACCACTTTTAACTTTGAAACGACCTTTACATACCTCGTACGATATAGCCAAGATGACTTTGAGGAAGTATCTTGAGTTTGACTTCGAAAGATCTGGTAAGGTAACTTTGAGATAGTATTTTGAATTCAACTTTGACTCATATGGTATTGATTGATCAAGAATGCACAGTCTGTGGTGAAAAAACACCCACGTCTAATGTAACCGAGTTCTATTAATGTTCGGAGGATCACCATTTCACATTCAGTTTGAACAAGATCATTCGAAGAGATGAGTGAAAGTAGTGTTGCAAAGTGACAGAGAGTAAGTACTACGTCAGGAGTATACTCATCAATCTAGGTGAACATATTTTATATTTCCATACCATACTTTCACTATATTCGGAATGGCTCATTCGAAATTCAATATCGAAAAGATCAATTCTGCAATAATTTTCAATAAACTGAAGCTATAGAGCAGAGACCTATGATATCTTTGACTATCAAAAAAGGTTATAAAATTGGGAAGATTTCGATGCTGTCAACGCGATATGGATGGGGAAATCAATACTTATTTCAAATCATGGCTACAAAAGATGTAAAAGAACATTTCACAAAAGAACTGATTCGCGTAGTGGATTCATCTCAATCCAAAATAATTTTTACATCTATGGGCCAAAGATCTCAAGATTATCCTGAAGGTATCGAATATAACTTCACTCTATTTGTGAATAACAGAAATATGGCATATTAATATACAATAAAAAATAGCTCTCTCGCTTCAAACATGGTCAAATTCCAAGTAAGTGCTTCTCTGCAACATAATTTCCAAAACAATCAATATAATTCGTATATTTTCACAGTTCTTTCTCCTGCAACATGTGGATGCAATATTCAACCGAAGAGTGGCCAGAAGTAGTAGATTTGGCTTGTCCTATAAGGAGTTTGGCTTGAGAATTAGCCGACCAGAGTTTTGATGCTCTATATTCAACAAACTATGATTTGAGTGTATGTTATGATGCTGAAGAGGTTCGAAAACATTTGGAGCTCAGCGAGAAGTATGAGCTTGGTGTGGCACTGTGTCATAAATACTCATATGGAAATAATAATTTGGATGAGTTTTGCATTATAATGAATAAAGCAGACTTTGAAGCCTTTCCTTTACAAAATATATACCTACCTACCGCAGAATATCACAGAAAAATATGAACCATGGGGTTACAACTTCCATGAGAAAGTAGAGATTGTGTGGGAGGGAGGAAGTGAAGCTTTGGATAATGGCGTTGAGAATATTCAAAATATGTTTTATATATTATAAATAACATCATACTGAAATTATATTTGTTTCTATTTGTTTGGTGAATTTAAAAAAAACAGGAAAATTATTGAGTGTTTTATTCATCAATATTGAATATTTTGTAATTATTTGCAAGTTATAATCAGGATCCACGGATTTTTGGCGAAGATTCCTGCACTAACACCTATAATCCAACGCCCTCAGTGGTATTACCCAGGAGAGTAGTTGTTTTCTGATAGATGTCAGTTCATTATTCTACAGAGTAGGGAGTTGAGACTGTCCTGAACAAATAATTCCTTCAAATGATTTGATTTATAGCCAGTCTTCAAGTATGCCCACTGACTATCTATAAAAACGCCTTCATTTCACATTCTGAAGATCAAAGAGATAAGAATGCATCAACACGAGACCTGGTGAATCTGGGGCAGTCAAACAGTCAAATGAAACAACTTTATGGTTCTATGAAAAGTGCATGGGCTCACTGAGTGTGATCTGCAATCATATCAACATTCATAATGACAACGATATAGTAAAAACGAGTAAAGAGAAATTCTCCAGACAGCAATCCTTAACAACCTTTCTGGCCGGATTGAAGGAGCCTTTAGGATCAACAATATGAGCAATGCATCCAAATTCTTCAGCCTCAGCGAAGTGTTACATTGAGGAAGGAAATAATAACAGGAAATAACTTATCTAGGAGAAAGTCGCACTCCAGAAGTTTCTTCAACGAGTGGTACCCCCGTCTCAATTTCAATGCCTAGCATTGCCTTCTGAGCCAGCCTATAGCAGACCTCAATTTCCAACTGGACCGGTTTACCTAACACCTCTAGTCAATTTACTACCACGACGTTTCTAGACCAACCATCAAGTTTTCGAAAAACCATAAAACGTTTGGGACCCGAACAATAATCTAAGACCGTCGCGTCGTACAGACAACATCCAATATCAATGGGTATTTCGACACGAAATACTCATCAACAAAATCAATTTAGGCCTCAAACTCTTCGCCCAACTGTCACATCCGAAAAAATTTTCGATGTTGAACATCAAGAACAACTCTATAATTGTGAAATATCCGAAGAATACTATGAATACTACAACGAATTATACCAAGAGGCATGTGCTGAACCGAGAACGACAACAGAACGTCCGAAACGTAGTAGAACTACACAGTTTCACCGATAAGAAAGAACTCTACTACATGAATATAGGTAATTTATTTTTAAATTTCTGATTGATACAGGATCCACAAAAGTTTTCCTCAACCCTGAAATATCTTTTGAATTTCTCAAAAATTGCATAAAACACGAACCATTCGTAGAATCAAGACTATTGTGCCGAAATTCCTAATTTTTCAGAATTCTATAGAAGCTCCAATTTGAAATTTAATTTATTCAAAAGTTTTTGATAGACTTATTGGTTAAGATGATTCAAAATTATTGCGAGCACAATTAGATTTCACTAATTCGAATCTAATTACAACAAAACGAATAATAATCAGTTTATTCTGCTCAACTCGAGGCTCAAACAATTTTAGCAGTAGCATTTAATAATATCGCGTGGGCAGAACTTGTCAATGATACAAACTTTCAACGTAATACAGCACTGACAGACCTAATGAATTTGACATGAGTCAAATATATTCCTGACAGTTATTTCAACAAAATTGTCACACCATCTGGATATAGAAACATCACTCGGAACAGAACAATTGAACGAAAAAGAGAGAAGACATGTTTTACGGCTATGCAAAAAATATTCCAATATTTCTTATGTACCAGACACCACTAACGTTCACAAATCAAGTGAAATACCGCATCAGGATAAGAGACGAAATCCCATTCCCTTGATAGCCACGTCCACGTCCACAATAATGACATACACATACTAAATTCCAATCGTTTACAGATTTGCGAATAAAATAGTTCAGTTCATTTAGATCCTGGCGGACCTATCTATGACATTTGCTGCATTTGTTGGGAATGCTATTGACAACGGCCTTATTCTAATCAGAATTCATAGTTATCAATTCGGTATCTACATGAAATTGCAATGTGCATCCGAGTAAATTCGAGTAGGATTTTTTCACTCGAGTTCTGGTCGACGATAGTAGAGAGTCTATGTAAAAAATCGATTTAATTTATTGATGTTTTTAGTAACGTAATGTTTATTGATATCTCAAAATCACCCTTTTGAAGGGTGAATTGCCGCAGTTGCAGATGAAACGTTTGAAGATTATAACCAAAAAAGACCACGGCAAAACCAAT
>WOGR01009122.1:0-11498 GCA_015342045.1 Leptinotarsa lineolata | reverse complement strand
CGGCCATCTGGTTGAAGTCGTCGTTCATTCAGTTCCTTCTGCCAAACCACCATGGACGGATATAGCATTCAACAACACGTGCAGATAATGAAATTGTTTTATCAAAATGGGTGTTCTGTTCGGACAACTTACCGCACGCTTCGCCCATTTTACGGCCGCAATAATCGTCCAATCGAGATAACCATTCGCAATGTCGTGAATTAATTTGAGTCTACTGATTCAGTAAACGATCGATCAACACCCGTACGTCGACGAAACGCAAGATCTGCCGAAAACATCGCCGCTGTCTGTGAGAGCGTGCAGGAAAATCCGAGGCAGTCCATTGCTCGTTGCTCACAAGAACTCTGCCTTCCGCAGGCCAAAACTTGGCGAATTTTGCGTCGTGAGTTGGGCCTGCACTTGTACAAAATTCAACTGACCCAGGACCATATGAGCTCTGGATCAGCTGACAGCTGACCCTAATTTTTACCTAAAATCATCCTCAGCAAAGAGGTGCATTTCTGGATGAATGGGTACGTGAACAAACGAAATTGGCGAATTTGGAACGATACCAATCCACACGAGATCCAAGAGCATCCATTGCATTTCGAAAAAGTCACTGTTAGGTGTGAATTTTGGGCTGGCGGTGTCATCAGTCCATATTTTTTCGAGAACGACGTTGCCAGGTTATCACCCTATGTAAATCTTCTTTGAATACTATCTGTTTCATTTACTATAAAAATAATGGAAATGCTAGATAAACCATATGAATTATTGTAATAATTATTCATATCATTGATGGTCCAGCTCACTATATAATCATTATTCAAGCTAATACTCACAACTTTTGAAACTCGCCACAGGCACAGCAGGTATCTCTGAAACATTGAGATATCATCAGTTGTAAAAGTAGAACTGGAACAAATACCAGAAGTACAACATTTTTAACGCGCGCATAATCAAACAAATTTACCTCTTCAGGAAATGAAGTAGTAACGTCGAGATGAGTGTTGCAGTTCTGGTTTTTGGGAGCAATACTTGTTCTAGAATAATCTACTGTCATTTTTCATCTCCATCGTTAAATTCAACGAATATTAGCTGGTACTATGAAACTGCAGTAGGTTGCATTTGAGTCAATTTTGATGAGTTCGTTGAAGCTTTTTTAACTATTCATTAGTGAATACATCAAGTTTCGATTTATTCGCTTCTTCTTTTTCTTGGTTAGAATAACGTATACTATATACGAGTATGATGACTGAAATTAATGCGAGCAAAACACACCTGGAATGTATTCTCCCTCATTTCTACTGATTTGTACCACAAAAGGGAAATGTGTGTTTCACATGAATTGAGTAAATTACCTACTCTACAATTTTTGATTGGCACTTTAATACAGGTATTGCATTATCTATCAGAGTGGTTTTCAAAACAAATGCTTTTTATTGCCTGATGAATACGGGAAATCTTGTACAAAATCAGTATGTATAATGAAGGAACACTTTGAAAATGTAAGATATTCAAATGTTTCGTCCTCATTGCACTGCGATATATGAATATAATAGAGAAGAAAGCGAACCTAGTGAGAATATTAACAAAATGTGCAATTAATTTGAAGTAAGGCTGCCAATGACGATCTCTTCACCTCATTTCAGCCAAGTAACAAGTTAATTCTTGATATTTCATCAAACTTCCACCGACTTTTGAACCCGCTATCACTATTTACAGCTCGACCAAACGAAATATCACCTAATGTATGGAAATTTTGTCTAAACAGTCGAATTAACGAAGACAAATGTTATGAAGTCAATGCCATGGCGGTCAACAACAAAAGTGACTACTTGTTTCTCTTATGATATTGGACAAATCTGAAAGAAACCGGTATTTCTTGAATATGGTAGGAAATTCAATATCAAGAAAGTTAAATTTAGGGAGACTCTTCATGAATCTTCAACTTTTCGAGAAAATATAGATTCACAGTTCATTGTCCTTTCGTATGAACCAAGATACACCAACGAATTTTCAAAAAGTTGAGTTCGAAAGTAACTTTCAAAACACTTAGTCACTTCTTAAAACACGCAGCACGTGCCAATGGTTCAAGTTTTACCTTTTATCGCGATAAAAGTGTTTGGTAATGTCCAACGCTTATTATGCAAAGGCTTGTATCGCAAACTGAAACACTTTTTGTAATAAACTTATTATATTGTTATTCGAACTCATAATGTGATTGTTCATGACACAATGCAATGTGCTAATACACGTACTGAAAGTACAAAATTCGTCCAACACTGCTCTACTAGTCTGGACAAATTTTATATTGGTTCAAAGAACAGTGAGCAACGGTATTTTTTCTGCCACTGAATTTTATCGGAAATCTTAGCATCAATACAGATCGAAACTCCGGAACATACCCACTTACCTTCATTTTTTCGTCTTCGATGAAATTACCGCTGCGGACCTGTTTTATCATGTCATCGGTTGCACCAGTGACATCTACACAAATGTCATGCCACTCATTAGCAACTTTGGTTAAGTCCTCTCCAAAGTTCTGAAAAACGAAAAGATACCTGACGCAGTCAAAAATGTTCACACACTGTTTTACAAAAATAAGGTGTCTTCTATCAATATTAATTTTAAAGGAACAGTCATAGCTTCTCCCTTGTTCTACAAATAATAGTGAAATTGTTGGTGCGAAGAGGTTGGATTTATTTTGAAGGATAACATGTCTGAATTTTTAAAAATGAACAATAATCATATTTTGACATTTAGTTTCACATATTTCTTTCAAAATACGTATAATCTGTAATGCAAGAAAAAACAGGTTCATTGACAAAAAACTCACTTCTGTTATAAAAGTGGACCTTGTGAATTGAAGAAAAGTATGAAGTACATTTGACTGTCTTATTTATTGGGTTTTTCTATTATATTTCTCATAAGCTTTCATGTAATTCACCCCGTCAATGTTTGATTGTAATAATAATAATGAACCTAAGGTTCCGCGAGAAACCTTCTCGCTAATTCCAGGAGCCTCCACGTGTTGAGGATAATCCGCCGACCGTTGATCAGGTGAAATCCTTCTGAAAGGACATCTATGAACACCCGCAGCCACTCAATTTAGACACTCCAGTTCTAAGCTTTCAGTAGAGAGCTTCGACAGCCTAAGCTCAATAAACTGCGCAATCCGATAACCCCGGATGACGTTCATAGAGCCCTTGTGATTTTCAAGAACTTTGCTGCTCCAGGCTCAGATGAGCTGAATACTTATTGGTGGAAAATACTACTCAGCAGCCACCGCCATCTGGCCAGAGTTTTCAACTCATGGCTGGACAGAGAGCAGCCGATTCCGGATTGGTTTGTCGAGAGGCTGGCCGTTCTCATCCCCAAAAGCGAAGATTTGTCGATTCCTAGGAATTACAGGCCGATAACATGTTCAGATTTGTGTTATAATTTGTATACAAGCATCTCATATACACGAATACTAACCGCAGTTGACCGAGTGTTCGAATGGATATTTGAGCAGAAAGGGTCAGAGAGAGGAGTCGCTGGATGTAAAGAGAAAGTGCTCATCGATAGATGTGTAACATCTCTATGGCCTGGATCGATAACCGCAAGGCATTTGATACAACATCGCATGAGCTCATCTTGCATTTGCTCAGATGCCTTGGGGTACTCGACAAAATAGTGAAATGGCTTGAACAACTGATAAAACTCTGGCGGACTCGCTTCACCATAACATCTGATCAAGCCAGAGTCAAAACAGGGTGGGTCACTTCCAGAAGGGGTGTATTTCAGGGAGATTTCCTCAGTCCCCTTCTCTTTTGCATTTCACTATTGCTATTATCCGTTGCGCTGCGGAATACACGGGGGGATAACTGTGGCAGCCCCAGAAACCGGAAGCACAAGTTCACCCATTTGTTTTATATGTATAATCTTAAACTCTATGCCTCTGCAGAGAAGGATCTCCATCAGTCCTTGAGGGTACTGGAAAATTACACGCATGCTATCGGTATGAAATTCCAGATAGACAAATGTGTAATGGTTCATCTCAAAAGAGGACGAATCAGGGACTACGGAGAGGATGTGCGGCTCATAGATGGAAGCATCCTACATCATCTGGATTCCGGAGAGACGTTTACTTACCCCGAGGTGGAACAACGCCACTCAAAAGAGGTAACTGCAGTAAAAGACTCTCCCCGCGGCAGGTATCAACACAAACTCCGAAAGATCTAGTCATCGGAACTGTCGGGGAAGAACAAAGTTGCTGCAACAAATATGCTTGCCGTTCTATCTTACCCTACTCGTTTGGAGTAGTGAAGTGGACTCAAAAGAAGCTGTATCAACTCGTGAAATCCTGAAAAATGATGCATCTCCATAAGAGTTTGCATCCCAAGTCGTCCGTTCCACGGTTGTACTTTCCCCTACAACAGGGAGGCCGTACATTCTTGAGTTTGGAGTGTCTACATGACAGAATGGTACTGGATGTAGCCTGTAAACTCGTTAGGAGTTCCGATACCCTCCTCTGCATGGTCCACGACCATGAGAGAGCAGGAATTGAAGCATTTCTCTTCAGGGCAGCTACACGAGCAGCTGATGAACTCGGTTCAGTTTTTGACACTGAACGAGGCGATCACAACTCTGTCACCGAGTTGGAACCCGTTCAGCAAAAGGCGCATATAAAAGCCGCAGAGATCACTTCACTTCTGCGGCAACACAAGGATAAGACAATGCATGGGGTCTTCTTCAATAACATTGACCTTGACTTATCAAAGTGACTGACTTTCGCTTTCCTCAGGTCGATTGGGCTGAAGTTGGAAACCAAAGGGTTCATCATGGTATGCCAGGATGGTGTTTTCAACACCTCAGTCTACCGCAGGAGCTTGATGGGTATAGAGGTTCCTTACACAAGGTGCAGGGCCTGCCATGAGGCGTCCAAGACCGTAATGCACTTGCTGTCAGCATGTCCAGCATATGCGGTCTTGGCCAATATCCATTAACATAACGCAGCCCTAAGAGTGCTTTACTAATAAGCCTGATGGAGTCCTTTTCAAACACCAGAGCCCAACGATATTTGTTGTGGAGTTTTCAGCACCTGGCGAGACGAATATCGTCCGAAAAGAAAAGGAAAAATGGATTAAATATCGAAATTTTCTGTTCGAACTCCGCAGACTATATCCAGTGGAGTCCTTGGTGGAATGAAGCCCTCTCGACTCTCGAATCTTAGAATCATACCGGTTTGCCGCACTGAGGGAGAAATCTTAGCCGGACAGATGCAGAAGACTGTCATTCTTGGCTCACTGCGCTTGCTTAGGACTCATGATTCTCGGACCCAATGATCACTTACCCCACGGTGTGGGGAGTGATTGTTGGTTGATAATGCTGGCGCGTCCTTCCAAATGTATCGGGGCCTCTGGGGATAGAGCCTGACCAGTGCATACTACGATGAAAAAAAATTTATAATAATAATCATGAACACATTTATTGAAAGGTTACTCAGTACAGGAGATACTAACCTAATCTAACAAATGGCAGAATTCAACATCTGCACATGAAAAATCAAGGCAGACAATGCTCTTCCATCTAACCAGCAACAGTAAACTCATAATGATAGGAAATATCAAGTATTGATATCAACTGATCAAATTTTATAAAAGAAGAGAACCGGACTGAAACATATATGTCTTCATATTTATCTTGAAACCAAGTGGTGGTAGTGATTTCAATTCGATGGGTAGCCGATTCTGTCATCAGAAAATAAACCTCGAAAAAGAGAGGTTTTATGTTTGGTTGCAGTCGAAAGATATTTAAATCTCAAATTTAGATTGTGTATATCGGTTGTGAAGGACAATTTAGTGAATAGTTTGTTTTCCAGTGGATATGACTTTATGGAATATACTAGCAGAATACAGTGTGCGCCTAGCATCCATGTTCAGCCACCCAAGTTTTTCCAAGTATTGAGACACATGCTCACATCTCCTTGCGCCTGTGACGAGTCTCATGCACCAATTCTGCAGTTTTTGAAATCTCTGCCTGACAGGTTTCAAAAGTCTTGGACCATAAACAGTATCTGCATAATTGGCATGAGATAGTACCAGAACGCACCAGAGTGCGTTCAAGAGATTTTTATTCAAGTATTCTAGTTTTACATTCATATAATCCTTTTGAAGAATCTGGGAAACATGTGTAGTGAATTGCAGATAATTATCGTCATAGGGGCCTAAATTTTTCGTGGCGTCTCCAATAGGTAATTGAACACCATCGATGGAAATATTAATTGATTGGCTACAATGATGTTTTGCAGTTGGCCTACCGAAAAGCATGACATAAGATTCAGATGAGTTTACAGAGAGACAGTATTTACTTGATTCAGTTATCAGAGAGTGCAGATCATGACTCATTTGATCGAGCGCAGTATTGAGTTAATTTTCATCGGATTGTAACTACAACTGTGCATCGTCGGCGTAACAAGGCATGGAAGTATGAAGAAGGCACTGTGAGAACTGAGAAGTATATGAAACAAAAAGAAGTGGGCCTAAAATCGATCCTTGAGGGACCTCTCTCAATCATGTAGTAAACTCAAAATGTATTTAAAAAAACTCTGGGCCATAGTAAACTTACCTTTGGATCCAAATAAGCATATGCTGAGTAGAACAGCAGTGCCAACACTGGAAGTGTGATGGTGTTCATTTCAATGAAAAAGGTTCTATCTGTAGAATGATTTGAATTAAAAAGGGAAATGATAGTCTAAAAGCTGTTTTTATTTTTGAATACCCAACACGAATTATCATGGTAATCATCTCATTTTATCATAAAAATAGTACATAATGATATATTTTTTCAACCAATTTTAATCATGACATACAAATATGAGGATCCTCTTTGTTACTTTTTTGCAAACTTCATTTCAACCCCACTTCCGTAAGTATGAACACTTTATCCTTGTTTATTTTATAATCATTGTAGAGTTCCTGATGAAAAGACAATAAACGCCTCGAAAGCTTGAATAGAAAAAAGAGTTTAACAATATTTCTGCCTCTGACTGTCATACCAGATTTTACTCCCTACGTTATTCCTATTTGAGGAAACCTCTGGACTCTGTTTGGGAACACGGAACTCATTGCCCGCAACCAGGGATACCAAAGCCGACTGGTACGGGAGGCAATAGAGATCTACAAATATACGGATAATTTCAATACAAAAAAAAACTGTGAACTCCAACCAAATATGGAATCCCATTTTAAGAAGTTCAAGAATAGCAAAAAGCATGACGGCAGGTAGAAAGGAGTGTATTTCACTTCTGGCAGTCGAGATAATTGGTCGATATCGGCAGTGTAGTTGTAAAAAGTGTTGAACGCTTCTTATTGAAACATTGAATTGAATATCAAAATAAATCAAATCTTCTACAAAAACAATTTGTTCACGCCACTTTCAACTTACCTACACTGTAGGTTAATGGACCAACACCTATCAGAAATCAACTACTCCCCTGGATAATACCACGAAGGGCGTTGGATTATATTAGACAGGTGTCAGTGCAGGATACTTCACTAAAGTTATACCTGCATATGCTGTTGGCGATACAACCACACGGAATTGATTTTCAATTATTGAAACATACTTGCAGACCAGTTTTGAGCGCTCTGGCCACTCGTCAGTGCAAGGCAGTGACAATCATCAACCTAAAGTCGATGATTTTCGATAATTGAAAATCGAATTCCTCTCAGAGTATCATTCATCGAACTAGGCAGAAGCGAACGACCAACAACATGTTTGTCATCGTCCCATCTACCCGAGGAAGAGGTAACCAACCGTATATCTGAATTTTGCCCAATTGCTCGTATAAGGAAAAAACTACTGATAAATTATAGGTAATAGGTGTCAGTCCATTAACCTACAGTGTAGGTGAGTTGAGAGTGGCCTGAACAAATTGTTCTTTTAGGAAATCCGATTTACAGCCAGTCTTCAAGTATGCTCACTCACTTTGTGTACTAAAATAAATTCCAAAGTTTGAAATTTTTTTCTGGACAACAAGGTAAACTAGTTTCGTTCGAAAAATAAAAAATTTTTCTATATAAAATAAAAATTCTGATGTTCACAAACTCTCAATTTGAAGTCATTATACGTCATTATACGGTTTGTGTTTGCGGAATTTTAAATTCGCGACACTTCCCGATTGTGATAATTAGAACAAAACTTGCACTATACTTTCCGTGGTTGTTGTTAAACAACACACTTACGGAGAAGTAGTCAAATGACCTCCTCCAAACTCAGTGTTGACAAAAAGTTCCTTATTTGCAGTGTTCCATATTTGCACGAACAGTGACAGATACATTTCATTGGTTGTTCTGTTAGATCTGGCTGAAGTAGAGACAGTCACTGAACATATCAGGAGGCTGTCTCAGGAATTCTACAAGTTCTTTCTGCCGAAAAGTCCACTGACGAGGGACGTCATGGCTAAAAGGATTTATTATAATCAGCTTCGATGTGTTTTAATAAGGTTATAATCAGAATGTACGAATGAAGATTTTTGATTTTGGTAGAAAGGAGGCGACGAATGTTATTGACAATGTATCTACTTACCCCTATTTACCCGAAAAGTAATATATATCTTTCTCGTTATAGATACCTCAACTGTATGGTGATGAATAATGAGTTTCAATTAACGAGCCACCCTGAATAATTCATTCGATATTGAGACTGTGGAAAAAATAGCTTTTCCGAAGTTCACATTACTACGTTGAAACCAACCCCTAATCAACAAAAATATCGGTTCAGTTACGGATCAATAAAGTTTTTGAAAACTTGTCTAACTTTTTCGACGTTTCAAACTACATTATGACCATCTTCAGTTAACTGTTCCATTAGGAAACTGATAAAATGCCAAAACTAGCCAATTTCACTTATTTTTGTCTGAAAAATGTTAGAGAATAAAACACTTTTCACTTTTTTCGTGTAATACTATGGCTGATGCTGATTCTCAAATACATAGGACATTAAACAAGGACCAAAGTATATGAGCCCTCTACTATCACAAAACAGCAATTTTCAAAAAACTCTTCTAGACATCTTCAATGGATACCAAACGAAAGTTTCTCTCATTTTAGAGGAAGAGTATTTCCTTGTAGAGAAGTCGCAAACTTCTTTGATAAGTTTCTAGTACTTTGGAGAGTTTGACTAATATCTACTCACCTTCATCTACTATTTAGGATTTTCGACTCTGCTGGAACCAAATTTGTTTCCGTAGTGAAAATTCAAAAACAGGAAATATGACAACAATTGATACGGCGAATTTAGTTTGTGAGCGATAATCATGATTATTGAAGCAAAACCTTTTTCAAAAAATGTTTCGTTTTTTGTCTTCTCGATTCCAATATAAAAATTGTAAAACTTCCTAAGAAGGGAAAAATTCAACAGATATCAGGGGAATATAAAAATTTTTTTACTCACCAACTTCATTTGACCAACTATCTGATACAACATTCCCAAGAAGGAATTGAGTATTTATATGTGTTCAAAGCCATTATTTTGTTTACAAAATAATAAAATTTCCAATAATGGCCATTGATGTCGTCATTTTTTTCTCATTTATGTATTTATTGCTATAATTATCAGATACCATATTGATATTTTCATCATTTTGAATGAGATAGAAAATAATAATGACAATAAATGGTCTCATTTCGATATGAATTGATATGCTTTAAAAAATGAGCAATTTGAAGAAAAAGCTAAATGTTCAATAGGTATAATGAACGATGTCAATTATAGGACCAAGTCGTTTTGAATAATTAGACAACATATGCAGAAATTACTTCTGTGAAAAATCCTGCACTGACACGTGTCGGATATAATCCAATGCCCATCGTGGTGTTAGCAAGGGGAGTAGTTGTTTTCTGATAGGTGTTAGTCCATAAACCTATTGTGTAGGTGAGTTGAGACTGGCCTGAATGAATTTTTCATTCAGATAATTTGATTTGAAGCCAGTCTTCAAGTATGCTCACGTATTATAAAAATGAGTCAAATCATAAGTTGAAAACGTGTTTTTGATTTTAGAAAAATTACCAACAACAGAAATAAGTGGAACAATATTTTCAAATATTGGAGTTTTTAATATATCCTCCTTTAAGCTCTGTACATTTTTCATAACGTCGTCCTAAAATTCTGGCGGGTCTTCCTCAATTGGCCTAGTGTTATTTCACCACACTTTTGCCTCATCCTCTCCTTCAATTCGTTCAAATTTCGTGATCAATTTCTATAAACACTTTCTTTCAAATATCCCTACGGAAAAAATCTAATGGAGTCAGGTTTGGTGATCGAGAGGGCCAACAAATTAAAGGGCTGCTCCTTCCAATCCGTCTTCCTTAAAATTTTTCTCCAAAATATTGCCGCACAGCGATCACATTGTGAACGGAGCTGAAATATAACATTTTTGCGTTCTTCAATGCTTAGTTCTTCCATGAAATCCAAGAATTTCGTTGTCAAAAAATTATAAAATCCTCCTCCACCGCTTAGTGTGTTTTCAAAAAACACTGGACCTTTTATATGGTTTTTGAATATTCCTACCCAGACATTAATTTTTTGTGAATATTGTATTTTTGCGTTTATCATCCAGAGTGGATTTTCTCTTGACCAGTACCTGGAATTCTGAGTGGACACTGTACCGTTAGTGGTAAATTGTCTCCTTATCGGTAAAAAGAATATTATCCAGAAAGTTATCTCAAGTCAGGGGTACCGCAAGGTATGAGAACCCGCCTGTGTGTGGGTTCTCATAAAAAATAATGTATTCAATTTTTGGCTATGAAAAGTTGCTGAAATAAACTTGCCAGTATGCGGCTAGCCTTAGATTACTTTCGTTGAACCACAGAAAAAGCTTTCATTTGAAAGAAAACAAAGGTTTGAATTGAAGTGCTTTATTTTTCACGTTGTATCACCAACAAATTCACAGGCGTCCTACATCTGCGTCTATTTAGGTTACTCAAAACATGACGAATTTCTGTAATACATAAAAAGAAATATAATCACGAAATGGTGGAAAAGTTCATTGATAACATGAAAGTCTATGATTTGTTATGAAAATGTGAATGAAATTTTTCATATGAATATTGTTATTGGTAAATGATCTACCTGACCATATTAGTTTAGATTCTGTAGTTCTTCACGCATATGATACTACATTGGCCACTGGTTCAGGCAGACTTACAAAAAAATAAATGATTTAGCAGAAGAATTCATAAATTAGTGTGAGAGAAATTTTCTGATTGTGAATGCAGATAATACAGTTTATATGCATTTCCATTCCAGGTGGAGATCTGTGACTGGTTTTCAAGTGGCTGTCAGAAATAGTACTATTCATCTTCCTGAAGTTACGAAATTCCTTGGAACTTATGTGGATTGTGAAATGAGTTGAGAAAATAGTATTGATGCCATAGGCAGAAAAGTGAATACAGGTTATTATGCTATATTGCAATTAAAAAATATGTTTAATACCAATCAACTCATCAATGTATATTATGCTCTAATCTACT
>WOGR01009121.1:0-11499 GCA_015342045.1 Leptinotarsa lineolata | reverse complement strand
GGTTGAAACAATAATTATGAATGCGAATGAGATTTTACTTACATTTGTCGTCGATTGGGAGCCTTTCACCATGAAGATTTTTCCACCTAACAAATAACACGGTGACGATTGTAACTCCCTCTATGGGATGGAACTAGTAATTTGTATAAATTTAACAATGCATCCTGTAATTGGATGATAATACACTTTTACAGGCATGGTGCAAAGTAATCGGAGGGTTGGCAAAGTAACCCCGTTTTACGGTACATCTATGCCGAACATCTTAAAAGGAAGAAGTATTTTTCAACAATGAAATGAAACTCTTGTAGGTGCTACAAAAAAGGTAGGAAGAAATTCGAAAATAATATTTTTGAGAAAATTTGAATGGTTTCTGAGGGATATTAATTCAAGGTGAATCATTAAATATTCCATTCATGAAGCGTAAAATTGGTGATATTTCACTCGGGAGGTTTGTTATTTCTACATTGTACAATATTGATTTAAATAATGTGTTCATATAGTGTGAGTCTAAATATTCCATTTCAGTTATAGTATTATTAAAAAATTACGACGATAATCTGAAGCTCTTAAATTTTCGAAATGCAATCAAGCAAATTGTATTTTTCAACAGAAACATATGAAAAAAAAACAAACAATTGGCGAATCACAATAGGAAATGATTCGATAAGAATCATTTCAGCAAGAAATAAATAGCCGTAGAAATAAAGTTCTGCGATATTTACCATAATCCAAGAGAAAAATATTTTCAGAGGTGACTTTTGGCTGCTTCAATTGAAACCCAGGTATAGAAAATTCAAATTTAACTACATTTGGAGGTGGAACCTGCCTATCAGACGATCAACAACTATTAAACTTGAGAGAATATACATAAAACATTTTATGGCTGCTAAAATAAAAGAAAGTAAAACTTGATTTCGTATTAAGAGGGTACTTCACGAAATATCTCAACGATTTTGCTCAAAAAACAGAAAAGTGATATTCGTTCAAAGTACAGATTGAATAAAAGACTTCGATCGATGACGTTTTATCAAATAAATTACAATTTTCATGTAGCTTATACGCTCTGCCTGAATGGTCCATATAAATCGTCTGATTAGAAGTATTGTGGTGAATATAATCCTCACTAAATGAATGAAATGATGGGTGAACGAAGAAATTCAATATCAGAATCACTAACCCTATTTTTATGAAGAATATTTCATATTGCCTATTTTTCCAATTGTACTTATATCTGGCTTCGACGATAGTTATCCAAATTCCAAAAACTATAAAGTACCATATGAAAATATGTCTTAACTGAAAAGGGAATATTTTAGTAGATATTAAGTAAAACCAGAAATATTTTTTCTTGACGTCAATTTTTTCACAAACTATTTTTTCATTAAATTACCAAAGATATTCAAGTAACACCTTACTGTGAGATTTCCACTAAACAGTTTTCAGAAACGCAACACGTGTTTCACTATACAGTAGCTTTCTCGGACGTGTTCATACTTCCTGAGGAAGCTATTGTATAGTGAAATGAGTTCTGTGGTTTTGTGAACTTTTCAATAAAATTTTCACAATAAAGTGCTGCTTGAAAACGTTATGGAGTTTTATTAAAAAACAGTTCAATTTCATCACAGATCACGAGAGATGGATTATTATTAAAATAAAAAGTCGACGTGAAAAATCAAGACATGAAAATCAAAGTGATCATCATTGTACAAAAAACCTGTGGAAACTTCAGAAGAAAGGAAAAAAGTTTTTGAATTCATTAACAAACTCTTCACAAAAATGTGTGAATCGTGCACAGAATTTTCTTTCTGATACAAACTCGAAAAAAGTTCACCCGAGAGATAGATAAATCAATTATCAATTCATTGATTCTATTACGAATGTTTGGAATACTAACTGACTGAGAAATAGGATATAACGTACCGAGTAGGATAAGAAGCCATACCCACGAGCGAAAAATTTAAGGACGAGGAGTTAGCCGAGTGCGATAACTCGGGAGTGGACGTAATTGGTCTTATCCTCGAAGTGCGTACTATACTTTTTCTATGACTGATCGTATATTTGTTTGAGAATATAGCTTCGGATAATGAACTTATTAAGTCAGTCAGTCATAATTTAATTGAATGATATAAAAATTGGTGACAAATTTCCTACAAATCATTTTATTAGAGTTCATTTTTGTTATAATTATGTATATTCATAGTTACATTATTACAATTATTTAATGTAATGCCGCCGTCGATGTGGGAGGAAGACGGTCGTCATTAATTTAGAATACACGTGTATTCTAAATGAGCCATTACCTACCTGCTGTCAAACATGTAATGATTAGTTTAAAATGGAGGGAGTAGAAAAAAGTGGTTTCCGTTAAGTTCAATGTCCATATGTTTGGAAGAGGTTGTTTTGAATGGTTTGTATCCAAAAAACTCATATGCATGATCTGCACATCTTTGTGAGAAGTGTTTCATTGTTATTCACTTTTCTTGGTTCTCTGAGAGTTTCTGACATCTTTTGTATAACAATAGAGAACTAGAAAGTCGAAAGCTTTGTCCCAGAGACTCATCTCTCACAAAAAACTTTTTTTATGTTTGTATACTCTATTTTATGTTCGTTGTATGTGTGTCAACTTGCCAACAGATATTTTCCACGTTTTGAAAATGAATAATCATAATAATGTTTGATCCGCAAAGTGACCAATGGAAGTTTCACGACTACTGAAAGTAGTGACGATAAAGAAAATAACAAAGCTGATAATTTTACAAATGTTGCGAAATGACGATGAAGTGATGAGTTTCAGTATCTCTATAGAATAGAATATCTTTTCACAGATAATCTCAGCAGAAAGAGCGTTTAGAAAAAATCAATTCGAAACCTAAAAGTGTTCGTAGGTTTCAACATAAATGATTTTAACAATAAATTGAAAGTGGTATATTTTCAATCAGACATCATGAATGAGATTTGTTTCAATTGTATTCGAATGTTTGGAGCATACTAGACTATAACACATTACAAATATTTTTGAGACAAATTTTTTTCAATATTCGAAACGTATTCGGTAGGATGATAATGTCAAAATTGTCAATTCAATTTGTTTTCAAATAAGTACTTCATAAATACTTATTTATATCAGAAAATAAGTCTCGAATATTTTCGAAAATATGATAGAACTGACCGATACTTGATGGAAATTCATTAAAATATATACAAAAACACACTTTCACGTGAGATTTTCAGAATCGCGACACGTCTTTCGCAATGTCATATTCGGGCGTCACAATACTTGTATTATGATTTTCAAGTGGAAATCTCACACATATAAAAACGCGACACGTATGTGATTTTCCACTTGAAAAATTCATAATACAAACATTGTGACGCCTGAAGATACTATTGTATAGGAAAACACGTGTCGTGATTTTGTAAACTTAGATTGAACCTTAGATTGAAGTGTATTTTTTTGAATACGTCGAATGCTTCTTTTTTTTCTTTATTCAACCCTGTAGTCTAACTGTTGGGCTCTGCATCTTCCTTCGATTCCTCAACTTGCTCTAGCAGTATTTTATAAACCTTGTGCTTCATAATGAAAGACTGAGTTTCGACAATTTGTAGTCAACTACTCAACTGTAGTATTCTCAACTGATATTTAGTTATCATTTATTGCATTCAAAGTTTGGAAAATCGATTGACTATTGATTAAATGTCATTGAATACAAATATTGTTTGAAAACTCCAATTTGTTGCTACAAAAAAATCATACATATCTGATTTATTGTAACTGTGAAACTCAGATCACTGTGAAAATGAATTTTCAATTTTGAAAACTATGGCTGTACAGAATATGTATGAAAAATCTGTTTCTGTTCTGTTTTTTCAGTTAACCAGCTGTCTCACCCCTATGAACGACAACCCTCAGAAGTCGAAACTTGTGCGAGCTAAGGAATAACGAGGTCTTACCTTTTAACGTGTGATTCCTAACACGGTTATAGAATCATCCCAGCTTCAACTAGATAAATTATCTCAAGAAAAACATTTGGGCGAGGTTGGAATCGAAATCACGATCTTCCGATCGTGAGTCGGGCGCACTACCACCGCGTCAACTTCGCTACAATATAAAAAATAGATACCAAATATTTCTATGATTCAAACAAATAAGTGGATCTCTTTCGATCCAAATATCAAAACATACCTCCACAAGCAGTTTCACCTGAAATAATGACGAAATTGAACTAAATACTTTTTTAGGCGCACTTAATTTACATAGTTTAATATTTACCATTCAATAAGGATGATCATTGATCTGTGAAAGTGTTGTTTGATTAGCAGACACAAAGTCGTAACTAATTAGTAATTTATTTCATGGTCAGGATAGAAACAATCATGCTGGTTCATTATTCTAAATTGATTTATTCATCGCTCTTAATTATCAACTGTGAAAATGGAATTCATTTCTTTAATTTTTATTCATAAGAAAGTGAAGAAATATTTTGTTTCAATTGAATCGCAAGTTCTCAAAAAACAACAAGAGAACGAAATTCGTTATTCCTGTGTTTGTTTTTGGAATGTCTGGGAAAAATTGGTAGTGTGGTAAGTATTCTTAGAAAAATATATACAGAATTCTTGTCTAAAGTCATCAATCCATATCGTCTGAATTTGCTGAAGCTTTTGTAACTGGTAATCTACTAAAATGATTCGAATAATACAATAACTTTGATTTTCATTTGCATGCTGAACTACAACTTTGGGAGTATCTCATGAATTGAATATTTTCTCTTCCACGATGAAAACATCTGAGTAGTGTGAACTTGCCACAAAGTAAAACATTCAACGATTCTTCAAAAGGATGTGGACAGAAACCAAAAAAAAACTTCAAAACGTTGAAGCACATTTTTAGGTCTATTTTCATCTGCCATTCTACTGTTGAAATATATCCTGAGTATGATAATGTATTTTTGTGTTATTGATTTTTCTGACTCATTCTTGGCGATAGCATTCACTTGAGCATTTCTCTCATCTAGCCAGTGATTATGGTGGGAAGAAAGAACTATCTTTTATATTCATTCATGACATTTTTATGAAATGCATGTACTCATCATTTAACGAATAAATCATGACTCAAAAACGTTATTCATTATTTGAAATCAATAAGTAACCTACCGACTGCGCCTATTATACAGGGTGTCCCTGGACTTCCTCTTTTCCTCACGGAAATGGAAAATTTGACTTAAACTGCAATCTACTTGCTTGAGTGTTTTGACTTATACCCTATATAGATAAAAGTGGTTTCAGTTACGAAAAAATTTTCAAATCGGTACCTGTTGTTTCATATCATTTGGTAAGTTACTGGTACTGACACATTTAGGGTGTTTGTGAGATAATATACCTAGCGCCCAATTTTGAATTTTGAAATATTATCAAAGAACCCTCCCCGTCTTCACCAAGGCTAGTCACAAATACCCACCTGCCCCGGATTAAATTGACAGGTAACTTGTACCCTTGTAATCGATTTGTAAGGTTACAACGATTAAAAAGAACAAAATCCAGGCTGGTAGGCTGTGGTCGAATATAACCTGAAGTACCAACCGTTTCGTCCGCTACTGCGATAGATATCATCAGTGGTATGTACGTTGAATGCGAGTACGGAGGAAAATAGATCTTGAAGCCTCAGCAATGACTCTAAGACTTATGAACTCAAAGAATCAGCACATATTTTTATATTTGGAAAGAAGTGTATTTCCAGTAGTTCCCCAGCTATCCGCCTTGAAGAAAGCTATGGAAATTAAGAACATTGACATTTTTTCACATCTCTAAACTGATAGATATAAAAGATGAATGTTTCTGAACCGGATATAATAATGTCAGGACAGACAATTCCGCTTTCTGCTTCGATTAGTTTGTTGGGTGTTAAAATGGACACTAATATGTCTTGGCACAATCATGTTGCTGGAATTATAAGGATTGCTTCTCAAAAGCTTGGAACACTATTCCGAACCTGAAAACTGTACACACCTCCGCAACTTTTGATGCTTTATAAAGCTCAGATCAGACCTTCTTTGGAGTTTTGTTCTCATGTTTGGAGCTCCGCCCCTAAACATACCCTGAAGCTGCTGGATTCCATCCAGAAAAGAGCTATCCGCCTGATTGGAGACGTAAACATAACTTGCAACTGAATAAACCTTTCTTCAGAAAAATTATTGGATCACTAAATTAGCTAACTGATAACTTGCAACCTTGATAGTCTGGAACATCGAAGAAAGGCTGGGGATTTGTTTCTCTTCTATAGATACTTTCATGGGAAGTATTCAAAGGACTTGGCACATTTGATTCCACCAAGAGCGGTGCATATCAGAAATACGAGACGGACTGTGGCTGCTCACCGTTTTGAAGTTCAATTCAGTACACCTCGAACTTCGCTGTTTAAAAACTCTTTCATTTGGAGAACTTAGTTGATGTGGAATAAACTTCCTGAGAAGGTTTTTCCCAATGGATTTGATTTCCAGCGATTCAAATCCAATGTGAATCACTACTTTCGCACAAGCACCGATCTTAGAGCGCCTTAAGGTTTATCCTGTATTGCTTGTGTTTTTTCCCTAAAAAAATCAACTGTATCTTGGTTCTTTTATACAACTTGAATTTTCAATACTCTTCACTATGGTTTATCAGTTCACTATGTTACTATTTGACTTGCTATAATTTTATTGTGATATATGAATAAATGAATATGAATAATACTTTATTTATTTATTTAAGGGTTCAAGACCCATTTTCCGCAGTACAATTCAAAAATTAAAAATAGTTACACATAATACCTAATACAATACTGTTATAAATCATGCCCTAAAGAAAGTAGCGCAGTCCGCCACTGGTAGCCGTAAACCATCTGTGACGTGGCTAAGAGCGTGCTCAGCCCGAGTGAAGTTTTGCGAGTTTTCGATGATGCTCGCCAGCATTCCATATGTGACTAGAACACCGTTACCGTCGTTCTATGCAATTCCAAGGAAAAATCTAGCACCTTCGATTGCCATATATAAGCGTTATCCATCCGCCTATCAAGACAGTCTAGTGCGAGTATAGTGCGGTAAGCGGAGTGGTATAAAAAGGCGATAGACATTCAAATAGTTTTAGCTGAAGTGTTTTGTTATGTCGAAAGTGAAATAAAGTTGAGTTTGATTATTGTTCAGTGTAGTAATTATTATCGAACCCACGGGTAAAAACGTAACAATAGTATGGAAATGTGGAAGTGTTTAAAAAAACTTGTTAAGCCAAAACAAGATGTTGTTAGGCGTATTCAGTTTGAGATTATTCATCAAGATGTAATTTTAAATAAGGAACTAGACATTGCTATAATTTTAATTTATATTTCATATGTAGTGTAAATGAAATAACATCAGTTTTCCAAAATGTACATCAATGGAACCGATGTCTTTCCTGATCAATTTAAGGTTTCCACTACTGTTCCTGTATCGAAAATTAACTGGATTAAAGCTGAACATTTTAGGCCATTGAATATACTACCAACTCTTGAAGAAGTGTCTGTAACTGTAAATAACCAATTAATTCAGTACTATGTCATTGACATAAGTAGTACTGCTAGCTCGATCGAGCGTCAGCTCGAATGCAGCTCTCAAATGCACATCTGTCTAAAGGGTGCGTTCCACTAAGCGCTCACAACGATCACCCTCACGAACGCAGTTTTTACCATTCGATTTGCTTGTGAGCGTTACTGCCATAAACTTAAGTGGAATGGATTATGGAGCGTTTTGGAAGTACATGAAAACATTACAAATGGCGAGGTTGAAAAAAAAAGCTTAAGTTTTGATCAGGTTACGTAAGCCTCAACAATAAGTTTCAATGATAGCAAGCTTTCATTTATATTAAAAAAGAAGTATAACACAATTTTTTATATATAATTTCAGTGAAGTTGTTGAAAGTAATGACGTCATGAGTGACGTTTTCGCCGCGACCACAACGACCGCGATCGTTATAAGGAACGGCTGAAGCCATCGACATAACCTTAATCTTATGTCTGTGTAGTCAGCGCTTAGTAAAATGTTCTCATGCATCCGATGGAGGATAGAGGTAAGGAGAACCGTCTGTATATTGGAAAGTGTCCGTACAAAGCTATAAGGTTAGAGAGGCGCCAGTGTAGCAAGACTGTACATTTTAAATAAAGCGCTGAAAGTCAAAGAATAAGATGAGCTAGATTGACCGGAAGTAGACACTTCCACTTCGAAATGGAACTATCTCAACGAATGGAGTTGCAACGTTATCTCACAGTAACTTTGTGAGGTTATATTTACCGAATAATAATTGTCTACGTGAATAGTTTCATTTCCATAAGCTCTTCACATTCCCTATGATTTCTAAGTTCGTATCACACTTTTGATATTAGCGCCAATTTAGTCGAATTTTGAACTATAATTTATCATTCACTAGTGGACACTTTTTCAGCTAAACCCTACTTGAGATTAATCTCATCCTAGCGTGTTAGGGATATTTGATTTTAAAAATCTGGAGCCGAGCGAGCAAAGGCAGATTAGAAACTACGTGATCATAGAGTCAATAGAGTGAAATATATTCAAACACCGCTCAATTCTGTCTGAATGATAAGTCTACATTCGTGGTATTATTTGTCATCACAAAACCTCTAATTTATGATCGATGGAGTTTTTCATCCATAACAGCACTATAATTTTCAGTTTTCTTTTCAAAATGGGAACATTTTGTATAATTACTCATAAATTATTAGTTGAAGTTGAAGAAGGCATAATTATGTTAATAAGAACGTGTCATGAGCATTTTTATGAAGACAGTATGCGTTACAGTTCAAATAAATTCTTCAAATATGACGAATGAGAACAAAAAATGTGTCTGATCCAAATCGCGGAATTAATCGATCCCATTTTTCTCGCTCTTCTAAATACCGAACACATACCAGATGTGAATGAGATAACAGGTCATCATTATCGAACGCTCAGATTTGTATTAAACGAGTACACATTTTGGCGTTCCATTTTATATAGGGAAGAATTTCTAGCGACGATGGCGCTGCTCAAATGCTAAACAGCTGATCAGAATAACTAAATGTTCAACATAGATTATGTTTATCGTTATGTTGTTATGAGTTGTAAATTTGTGAAAGTAATGTTTCTAGTGCGATTATAATAGACATCAGGAAATGATGAATATGTGAAATGAATCACTTTCATTCACTGGCTTTGCTTTTGTTTTACCATCTGGCTTAGTTCTAATATGTACGATAGACATCGTATCTGGACAATTAACTTTCCAATGTGGAAATCACAGAATAGTAATATTCTGTGGTAGAAATAAAGGAATGTCTTTTACGGCAATAGGAGATTTGTTGATGCGTCGTAATAGTGGTCCAGAAACTAGTTCATCTAGTTTAGATGGAGAGTGGCTTGCAACTTCCCAAAATTATAATTGTGAAAACCGGAATTTTAGGTAACGTATTATTGATTATGGGAATGTATGTCATCATTTCTGATACATGATTTTCTATCACATATTGCACTGTAAATTTTGAAAATTCATTATCGTCCAGTTCTATTCAATTTTGAAAATGTCATGTCTAATTGTACACTTAGATTATACTCTAAATATATGCTACTCTTAAATATACTTCATTATGTGTAAGTAATCATTCCATTGATTACTCATGAAATTGAATAATGGAATAAGTTAAGACATTGGAAAGGAATTTCGAATGACAGATAACATTTATGTTATATTTCAAAAATTGCGCCTAATTATTCTCAACGTCCACTTTGACCCACCTCCTAAGATGGGTTGTTGTGAGCTTGCCGTGAGCGAAAGCAATGACGTCATGAGTGATGTTTTCACCGCGACCACAATGACCGCGGTCGTTATGTGGAACGGCTGAAGGAGCATTTCGATCATTGTGAGCGCTTAGTGGAACGCACGGTTAGTGGGGAACTACGGAAATTTTGCATCGGCAACACTGTACACAAATGAAAGATTATGATTAACGATTACTTCTTCTGTTTTGTGTCGTGAGAAGTTGGCATTGTATTTTCATTTACTGTTTGTATTACTATTAGGTTAATTTTATTACAAATTATTTCCACACGCGCTTAGTCGTACCAAAAACAGATTGCCTTTTATATCGTATACAGTTGCATCTGATTTAAAATGAATGTGTTGAAGGAAGAGGACAAAAAAGAGACAATTATAACCTTACAAGATTTCCCAAACATTTGTCGAATATGTTGTTCGAAACAAAGCGATTTGAGACCCTTCGATGAGGAAGACTACTTATTTGATCTATTCCATGTCATTAGGAAAATTGATGTAAGTATTTTTAGTATCTTTGTTTTCCTTGACATAATCACACCAGGGAACAGAGGGAAGGTTTTGAATCTTGGGCATAAATCCTACAGGAACAACCGATTTCAAGTTGCTCTTTGTTACAGTTTGTCCAATTCCAGATGTGAAATTTGGTATTCAGCAGGGCTCCGTTTTGGGGGTCACTGCATAAATCAAAAGTGAAACATATCAAGGACAGATACATACATATAAAAGAATGCATATTTCGATTTAAAATTTTGAAATAATCTCTCCCAACTACCTTCACAGTAGGCTCTAATGAATGTCTACTTCCCCGGCTAATACCACGGTGGATATTGAATTATATCTGACAGACATTTATGCAAGATATCTCACAGAGCGTAGTCTAGCAGTAGGATCATGCTGAAATTATTTAAATAGATCACATGCAGACCGCGGTTTCGAGGTATTACCTCTGTTCAGTACAGAAAACATCCTACATACTATAATTCAAATAACACAGTAGTGAAATTTTCACAAAGTCTCATCATGTGTGTCACTATACAATAGCTCAATAGAAATCAGTATTGTGTGTGATTTTGTAGTTTATAGTGAAATTTCACAATGAAATAACACTGGAAAAATGAATACATTGTGGATCTCAAGAGACATTAGTACTATCTATGTTCAATTACTATGTTACTTTATATGGGCCCCATTTATATGAACGATATCAACACAAATTCATAAAATTGAGAGTACCTGTATGAGGCTCATATATGGTATTAGAAAATATGTCTGAATTTCGCATCTGCTACTTTTATAGTGCTTTACCCCAAATTATGAAATTTTTGACAGCAAATCATTTTAAAAAGCAATTGGTCTCATTCATTCTCTTAAATTTTTCAATTTTTCATTGGTATATTTCAGTTAATCACAGTGAACTACTTTTGGAAATGTGCTTTATTAATATAAGCGTCCAGAAAAATTTTTGATGTCAACAATTTATTTATTCATTTACGGCATTGCCTGTTTTTACAAAAAATTTACAAATTCACTCATATGTACTATAACTATCAGCTAGATTAGTCTTTCCCAAAGTGGGCGATAACGCCCACTTGTGGGCGCTGGAGGCCTATAGGGGGGCAGTAAAGGGCACAGAGAAGATTGGGGGGCGTTGAAGCGGTTTAGGGGGCG
>WOGR01009120.1:0-11499 GCA_015342045.1 Leptinotarsa lineolata | reverse complement strand
ATTAACATCAAAAATCGACGTGTTTCAGTATTATTTCTTAAAATGACCTGTTTAGCTAAAAATGAATTTGTTCCATACTTTACGGACACAGTGTATAGACAGAGGTGCCGAGTAAACAGGTAACACTATTTAATCAGATAATACTAACACATTGTTTTATATCTCACTTTGATTCAATTAAATGACATGGATTAATAGATCTAGTTGGAAGTTCTCATTAAATTTTCATTATCAAATATTTTTTTCGACTAGAAAAAAATAGCCGTGTAATCGTGTATTCTTTTTTTTCAACTTCCACATCAGAACTTTGCCTACAGATTATCAAACAATTTTGACGCTAAGTCATTTGTAATTATTGAGGTTTGGCATGGTATCTACATTCTGAAAGTTCTAAGGAATCTCTAAAGAACTTCTTCAAGAAATGTTTTGGATAAAACACTAGTGGTATGCTGCTTGGACTCTGAAAGGATTTCACAAATATTTTCACAATTGCGATGTTTTCCTGGCAAAGAAAATGTTTTGGTTATATTGTTGAACACCACGAAATCGATCGATTCTCAATTCTATGATTTAGGTGGATCCTAGTTATAGGCTTCAATGTCTAGTCCTTAGTTAGTAACCTACAGTTATCGAGGGCAACATTTTTCACAATTAGGAACTATAAACTGGGGGGTATACGAACTGGAGAGATCGTAGTAACATAAAAGACCCTTGAGTTTTTTGAAAAATATTTTTTTGACTTTTCAGAATCAGTTGACTTTACCTGTTCCATTTTGGGAACATATATTTTAAGAACAATGTCCTCGTAAATGACACTTGTTTTGGATAAAATCCAACACCCTCGAGGTATGCTTGGGGTATATACGTGACCAATATTTCGAAGATGGTCTAATTCGAGCTTTACAAGTCATTCAATGTATCTGATATATTCACAGCTTTTTAGTTTGAAGTGGTATTCTTAGTTTCTAGAAAGCTCTCTTTGCTATTCTGGCAATGTGACTGTTAAAACTCATTATTACAATAATACAGATCATTGTATGATTTTCACTATAATGGGTTTTACAAAAACCGCGACACATGTTTCGTTATACAATAGCTTCCTCAAGCGTTAATACTAAGTTACTTCTAAATTATAAACTCTAACCTATTACCTACTTTCTACCTAAATCTGCCTGAAATAATCTACCTGAAACAATCTACCTGGAAATGAACAGATATAATAATGGCGAATTATCCAGTTCAGTTTGATCGTTCATGAGATATTCAGAGTTTTTGAATTTGTTTATTTCCATACTCTCAAACAGATTAAGTTTCAAACCTTTCTTCTGGTAATGGAGGGGCTTGAATTTATGATTGAACTCATATCCCTCTATGATTAAATGAGTAGCATATGTGGAGTTTATTTTTCTATTCTGGAAACTATTTCTGTGTTCCTGTATGCGGGCTTTGAACGTTCTTCCAGTTTAACCTATATAAAACATCGGACATGACCCACATGATAATTTATACACTCCCGATTTTTCTGAAACTGAACTTCCATCTTTGTTATTCTTAATGTGCATGCCTAAGTTGTTATTGGCCTTTAAAGCAATATTTACACCTTTGCTGTGCAGAAAATTCGAAATATTCGTAGTGGGTTGGCCTAAGTAGGTTAAAGTTATAGAACCTTCTATAACTTTCATCCTTCTCTTTGCGAATTGGGTAAACTTCCTTCAAAGCTTGTCTGTATAACATTTTGATAATCGTATTCATTGTTGACGGCTATTTGTTTTATTATGTTCAGTTCTTTATTGAAATTCGTATCTGACAGAGGAATATTTATCAGTCTGTGGATTATACTATTGACTACTGCTACTTTGTGCTGATATGGGTGGGTGGACGAATTATGAATGATGATATATGTATGTGCTGGTTTACGATAAATTGAAAAATATGTTAACTTTCATTATTGTCAAGTCCAAAAAATTTATAGAGTCGTCTTTTTCCGTCTCCATGGTGAATGTGATGGAAGGGTGGAGAGAATGAATGAAATTCAAGAACTTAATGAATTGTCTGTTCGTTCCTGTGAAACATACCATAATATCATCTGCATATCTATACCAATACAAGACACTTCTTACCAGTGGGTTACTGTGTATTTTTCGCTCCAATTTGCCCATGAAAATTTCTGCCAGAGTGGAACTAAATGGATTTCCCATCATGAGACTTTGGTAGATGATTAAAAAGTTTCATTGAATTGAAAGTAATTCTGTGACAAACAAATCGTAAGTAAGTCTATTATTTCCTGTTTCACTACAGGATTGATAAACCTATCGTCCAATATATTCTTAATAAGAGTAATCGTTTCATTCGGAGGAATACTGGTTAACAGATTTTTTACATCGAATTAGATCAATTTGGGATTATCCGGGAGTGTAATATCTTGAATTTCATTGATCAAATGGTATGAACTCTTCAAACTGATTTGAAATTGGTGTGGTTCTGAATAATTGCGATGAGTTTTTCGGATATTTCAACTGAAGAAGCTGTGGCAAAAAAACTACCGGTTTAATCGGGTAATAATGGTTGTGTACTTTAATCAACGAATAAAGTTTAGGTGGTTGTGGGTTCATGACTAACGATCTATATTTTTCTGTTTCATCCATGACACATTGAATATTTTTCAAAATTTCTTTGACTTCTCTCTGATATAAATAGGTGGGGTCGTTTCTAAGACTATCGTAGATGCCAGCATTTGGAAAATCTATAGTCATCTCTACGTAATTTTCTTTCTTCATGGCTATGACCATTTTGCCTTTATCAGCTCGCGTGAAAACAATGTTATTTGCTGCCGATTTCTCTTTTCTCGACTTGACTAGTTTCAATTCCCGATTGAACTTACCTTTATGCATCTTTTCAGATTTTCAAATTTCTGCAGCAATATGTTTATTGGCGTGACATGACATGACATCAACGCAATATCTGTATCAATTTCCAAAACTTCTAAATTTGTCGAATTTATGTTGGGACCTTTTTCCAATAGACAAGTTTTCTGTAAGTAATTTAGAAGTAACTTAGTATTAACGCTTGAGGAAGCTATTGTATAGCGAAACACGTGTCGCTGTTTTTGTAAAACCCTTTATAGTGAAAATCATACAATAAACTGTATTATTGTATTAATGAGTTTTAATATGGATTTTCATCAAGTATCGCCCAGTTCTATTCATATAATGTTACTGTTCCTAGTATAAACTAAAATCAAATTCGACTGTGTGCTTTGACATTATTAGGTTCGGTTCTCACAGAAAACGTACTTCTGAGTTTAGTAATGAATTATATATGGTTCTTCACATCCCAATCTCTTGTTTGAGATGTAAAACTTTTTATTGTCGATGAAGATGAGCAGAGCTGGTATATCGAATTTTGGTACATGCCAAAAAGTTGTGGTCATGTAATAAAAAAATGACTAGGGACAATATCGATCCCTAGAAAACACAGTGTTGATGGTGAAGGTATCCGGGAGGGACTACGCTTGAACAGGATGGGCTTGCTGATTGTAGACAATATTTTGACCCTATATGTTTCTTTAGGTTTGAACAGAACTGGTTGAAGTTATTTTTTGCTTTTTGGTTTTGAGATAATAATTATGGAGATGACGATGAAGGTCTCGATTCATTAAAGTGACAGCGTTTGCACGATATTTGTTAAATACAAATCGTATCAAATTGCTTGGCTAGATCGCCTAGAATTTGTTATGGAAATAAGCATGTGATATGGGCGATATTTACTTTCTCTTCTGGAGATCAAGATCAAACTAAGGATTGCGAGAATGAAATAGAAGGTCTGATTGGTAAAACCCCATGAAAGACGTTATAGTTTTATATTCACACGTAGCCTTGTGAAAAAGTAAAGTTATTTTTCCACATGAGACACTCCAAGATGACTTGTGCAGCGGAAAATGTGATTTCCGCTTATAGAATGTAGTGTGATAAAAACAGATGTCCTAGTTATTATCAGCTGAGTTGGTTCGTTGATATTTTGACAAAATAACGAAACTGCTCAATGTTGAATAGTCGAAATTTTACAAATACCATCCAAATCGAGGTCACTTATGCCAGTTTCGGTTACCTTGAGCCGTTAGTAAACGTTTTGTGTGTTCCACTCGAGTTTACAGAAGAAATTAAAGTCTGCAGCGGCTACCGAACAAATAAAGATAATTCATCTGGTGAAAACATAATACGTTTTATTTGGGAAAGTATCTTCTGTACTGTTCTACTGTTTCAGCTAGTTTTACCGAGAAACGACGTTGGTGTACATACTCCACTGCCTGTTAATAGTTTCTCATATTAATTCACAACTGTTCGTTGAAGTCGTAAAACTCCCCATTATTTAACCAACCGATTATATCAAGTTTCCTCACAAACAGTTTTGATATATTCAAGTGGCAGGGTATTTTGTAAGACACGATAAAGCTGTTGTAAAGTATATGTTTACTTCATTTTCATTGAGAAGTTACTTGGTACTACATTGAAAGGGAAATTTTGGTTCGTCTTGTATCGGAAAAGTACTATTTTTACATTTTTTTGATGGCATTTTCAAAAACATTGTCGTCACATCATAATGAAAGATTGCCGTCTGTTTGTCTGTGCGTTTGTGCACTCTGATATTGAAAACGGCCAAATCTATTTGTGTACGGTTTTCACTAATGTATTGTGGTAAGTTTCACCCAATATCCTGTATTTGATTTATTTGAAATAGTTCATAAATAAACAAGTTATGTCAACTTGAAGTCTCATTTGTTAAATGAAAAATAGTGAGTTTTCGCTTACAATTTCTGGGAAAACCAAAAAACAACAACAAGTGAAAGACTTTTTGAGAAATATTAACTCAGAGATCATTCAGTTGGATATTCAAAAAACATTTTGCACTTATAGTTGATGAACGGGTATTTGTTCAACCCTTGTTTCAAAGTAAACGAAATAACAAAAAGTCAGCTTGAAAGTACAATCCTTGGAGACCATTCAGCAAATAATAAACAGTTTTTCCTTTTCAGAAGGGTGTGAGAATGACATTCCATTCATTCCGTATTTAATAAAAATCAGTTTTCAGTATTTCTAAAGCAACTCTGTTCAAATTCATATTTCGTCCTAATATTTTCGTTTATCTAATGAGACTTCCAGTCAGAAGAAATTACCTGAGTTGCAATTCAAAACTTATAACTAATTAGATGATCAGATTTGTTCTACTGCATTTTCCAAAAAATGCAGAAGAAACGTTTCCTAGTTCTTGCCTAACATAAGGTTTCTGTAACTCATTTTGATTTTCGTTATAATTCAAAACTTTAACCACACCTGGCAAACTTGCATCTTGCTTTGATATTTTAGTCACGTAGAAAGTTATACAAACATATGTAGCTATTCCGTGTTAGGAATCACACGTTAATAGGTAAGACCTCGTTAGTCAGCTCGTACAAGTTTCGACTTATGAGGGTTGTCGCTCGTAAGGGTGCGACATCCAATTAACGGAAAAACAGATTTTTTTTCATTAATCAAGATAATAGCTCGATAAGAGTTGAGTTTTTTACAGAAGTGTTGTCCAGAATCTCTAGAAGTCAACTTAGACATTCAGATGCGAGGGACTGTTTAAGGAAAAGTGCTTGTTTGGAAAGTAATATTTTCTTCAGATTCGTTGCTGTAAAACCATTTCAACATTTTTATTATAAGAAATTCTATGTTACATTGATATGTATTCCACATAATTTAATATTGAAAAAATTCATAAAATGTGTTATTTTTTGCATATTGTAAAACAGCAGTTGATTTGACAGTTATTAAAATTCACGCAAGTACAACATTCAAATATCAGTGTGGCTTCAAACACTTCTGCACGATGTTCTCTTTACGCGAAGTGTGGTTGAATGTTAAGAGATTTATTTTGACTATTCCCGTTACTAGTTTACGACTATTAATAATGTTTTGACGCAAGAACTGACCGAAAAGCCTATTTCGGATGTTTAGACTAAGTTGAGACTCTCTTGAAATACGTTAGTTTATTCAGTAAATATTGGTAATTCTGTAGGAAAATATTTTGTTTTGATGAACTCTGCCAAAGCAACCACTAAAAGCTGAGGGAATAAAAAACTCGTACGAATGACACGAAGATGAAAAGATGGGGAACGGTTGTTTATTGTGACAATGGAGAGGTTTGCTTCAGATTTGGGGAATGCCGCACAAGTTGCCAACTCGAAGAAACATCTTCCTCTCTAATTACGTTTATTTTGTCCTGGTTGTACATATCTAGAATGTATCGTTACTAAAACTCAAGTAACGTCACGTGCTTATTCATTAAAAATGAAAACAGTAGTTTTTGATTGGTTATGTGACTCTGTTCCTTTTCTCGAATTGTAATTTTTCAGTTAACAGAAAACTGAAATTTTTGAAATTCACGAGACAATTTGTGAACCACAAATATATAATTTTAACTGTAGAAAAGATCTCGTCAGAGTCATTATATCTTTTACAAACGTAATAAATGATATGTAGAATGTCCATTACAAACAGTTCATAAGCAATATTATTGTTGTAAGACCTGTAGATGAATGTTTATTGTTTATGGGTATTATTGATCGCCAAGATAAATTCATTGCATAATGTTCATATACCTGGAATATAGGTTGAAAACCGAACATAGAAGAGGGTTGCAATATTCTGTACGGGCAGATATACATCTTCGTTCTCCAAGTGGAAGTGTATGCAATCTTGCAATGCGCAAGGAGTATCAATTCAAAGTTTCGACAAAGAGGAGATAAAAATTCTCACAAGCACCCAGCCTGCACTCGAGGTAATGACGAACCCAAAAGTGACATCGAAACTGGTCTGAAACTGCTGTGACTGAAGAAAGTAGACGGTTTGAAATAGATTGACTCTACACTGAGTGCCGGATACTCAGGATTCAAAAGCAATGAAAAGCCGATGATTGTACTAGACACGGATCATCAGCTTCATAAATTGGTCTTGAACCAGCTGAAGGGAAACCGAAATCTGTGCTACGGGACTAGATCAGGTAATGTGTCAACAAAAAAAAAATCAAGAGTATTGAAAAATTACAGGGAGTTGCTGGGAATGATTATATTGCTACTCACTGGACTGACCGCTGCCCATCTACGGGCAACCCAAATTATTTCCAGAAGTACTTATACCAGCTGCTACAGAAAATGAGACTGTTGGAATGAGTGATATGAGAAGGAGGGAAAAAACATAATATTCTCCATTATATTTTCAGTTATGAAAATACTCAAAAAAGTTTCAAACCTCAATTGAGGTCGATTATTCAGATGATTTTACTGAATACTGCCTTGCTGTTTAAAAATCTTCAGTCTCCAAGTGATTATGATTTATGGGAGTTTTATCCCAACACCAAACCGTTATTTTTAGCACCTCGGCACGTGTTTCGATCACCAAGTTATCATCTTCAGTTCAATCTTCCTCTTGAAGCTGATCACTTGGTGATCGAAACACGTGTCGAGGTGTAGAAATTAACGGTTTGGTGTTGAGATAAAACTCCAGTAAGATTTATTACTACACCGAAGGTTCCAAAGCAGTGCATCACGAGTATGATTTATGGGTATGAAATAAAGGCCAGACTAAAATACATCTGGTTTCAGAAGGTGAAAAGAAGAATTGGAATATTTGTTGGTGTTATCAAAAGATTATTTGAACCTAAGAAAAACTCAGTTCTGAAAAATTCACGAATGATTATGAAAACTGGTTGTCAAAAAACGACTATAACTATCAATTTCTTGCACGCAATACTCTACGCTTCGACTTACTTTAGTAGCTTTCAGATAACATCTGAGTAACAGAAGAGGAAAAGATATATTTTCTACATATATTTTTTTCAATAAATTGATGGATGTAGCCGTTACTACGTGGTAAGAGATCATCATGAAATAATGAGAAATGAAAATTTTCTATGTCTTACCACTTTAGTTACGAATAAAAGTGGTAGAAAACCTAGAAAATTTCTATTTCTAATTTTTCAAATATTTTTTCGTTTCGAGAATTTTATGTTTCATTAGCGGTCTAGCTCTTCCATGTTTCTTGTGTTTGTAGTATCTGACTCAATGTTTTTTTTTCAGAAGTTTTTTTTCATCTTCACTACCAGAGATTTCCGTAATCTCTGATTATGTGCAAGACATAACATTTTAATTAGTGGAGGTAAATTGTGCTGAAGAACTTATTGACAGTTCTGACAATTCTTTCAATATGAGGAGTATGTGTGAAAAAATATTTCCTAATGAATTATGTTGAAAATTTCAGAATGTATAAATGAATGGTATTGAAGAAGTGGTATCGAAAAAACCTCTCACCCACCTAATCAACTCTCGGTAATAAACTTCTACGTAGAAAAAAAGGGAATTTTGTATTTATTGATCAAATACCACTCTGATGTCCATTCTGATTTCGCACTATTTGTCATGAGTATAAAAAATGTAAACAAATATGCTGGTGGGAGGAACGTCTCGCGAATAAATGAATCGAAGCTGCAGCATAGGCATAAATGATTTAATGACGGGCGATAAATTTTGACGAATAGTAGCGAAAATTTGCCACATCTGTTTTCATTTTCTACAAATCAGTGTCTGGTGTTTTGGTGTTTCGTATTCACGTTCTCTTATCGAAATATTATTGACAATTCACCTGTGATGTAACGAACAATATATGATTTCGGTTACAACATAATAGATTTCACGTGTGCCTCCACACGACTTTATTAACGTGTTAATAAGTAAAGGTGATAATTATTGAAAAAATATTTTGAGTGTACGCGCTAAGAAGCTAAACTAATAGAAATTATATTACAATAAAAATATGAAATTAATGCAAATTTCATTGATATCCAGCCAAAAATATGATACCTAGTGGAAGAACCTCTGCAATAATTCATTATTGAAATAGACATGATTTACAATATTTTTTATAGCATATATTGTTTGACTTATTTCGATTCTTGTTAATAACGAACACAATTGAAGCAATTGAGCCTTAGAGCGGCCGTGAAACCATATTGCTGATTACTTATGTTGGTATGGCAAGATGGTGAAGAGACACTAACAGATTTTCTACTACATCTTTACTCGCTCAACCCAAAAATCCAGTTCACAATGGAACGAGAAACCCAAGGGACTCTAGCCTTCTTGGATGTTCTTGTGAACAGACGTGAAAACGGTACAATGGGCCACAGTGTGTACAGAAAACCAACGCACATAGACAGATACCTAAACAAGAACTCCAACCACCAGCCACAACAAATGGGAGGGGTAATTAAAACGTTGATTGAGAGAGCACGACGTATCTGTGAACCTGAGGGTCTGCCTGAAGAACTTAATCACCTGAAAAATGGATTCAAAAGTAATGGGTACAGTGGAGGAGAATTCGAGCAGGCCATACGTTCCAGGAGAGACAACGCAAAAGCAATCTCAACCAGGCCAGTCAAGGGTACAGCTTTCCATCCCTATGTCGAAAATTTCACTTTCCGGCGGTAAAAGTTTACATTTATTGAAATAGTTTTTGATCCGTTGTAGTGTCACTCTCAGCACTATAACTCACAAATTCATTAGTGACATATCATGAAATTTCAACATTTTTTTTGACGGATAGTAGTAGGTCGGGTTAGGTTAGGTCAAAAGTGAGTCTGTCTATATTCGACCCTACACCGCAACCCACAAGGGTTTATTGTGGCTCATATTTTTTTAAATTCGACCAAATAAACCCAGCTTCTTGACGAAGCCCATTAGTTTGTATGGTAAATGCGGTTAGTGCTAACTGAAAAAGCGGTGAATGCAATATGACAAGGGCCACCTATGTGTTAGGCCAGGAACTTTTCAGCCCATGTAGTATCATCAATACTTCCGTCGCTTTCCAATTGAAAGTCCTGCAAATAGAGAAAATAAGGTTCATTTTCTCAGATTTTTCACAGGTTCCATTAACAAATTTTATTGTGGTATCCAGTGAAGTGTGTCTACATTGAAAATATACACTCGTTCAAATGTTCAGAATAATATATTTTTCGTAATGTCTCCTTCTACATATTAATGTTCGAATGTGGGCGTTTGTGATGCAAGATCTTGGCGGAGTTTATTTCTGACTAACAAAAAATGTATTTCGAGATTTCAGGAATACTACGGAAAATATTAAACGATTTTCGTAATTATATCAACGCATTGCAAAAATACAAGGAAACACCTGTTCATTATCAAAGTCGACATTAATTTCAGGTGAGTTCATGGGAGGAGGTATCTTAATATATGAAACAAAGTCGCCTAATTTCGTTAGTTACATAATTTATGAAGCAAGAACAGCTGGACCTACTTTCATGATTTCTGGTTTGTTGGATTTATCTTCGCCGGGAATAGAGATAGGATAATAACCATTGAAACATTTGGAAAAATAAAAAGCGAGTGTGTATATACATAGTGTGTAAAAGCCAAATGGAATAAATTTATTATTTCGGTTACTGTACATATTCAGAAGAAAATCCCGAAACACGTCAAATTTAAATAATAATTTAACATTCTTCAACATAAAAATACCACCCCTACCCTACCAGGTACAACCCCCAATTTTTAAATGGTCAGTATAGGTTTGTGATGTATCGTTTGAAAGGTCTCTTGATTCTCTATTCAGAAATGTTATTACTTTCAAGTTTATTGCAACAATTGAAATAAAATGAATTAAAATCATGTGTTTACCGAAATTCGATAAAATACACTCAAAAACTAAAATGTAATGCAAAACGTAATGAAATGTAGAATACGAAAAAAAACTATGGATGTTAACGAAGTAGCCGTTCAAAATGTTTACCGCGAACTTCTTAGCAACATCCTAATCTCAAATAAAACTGTCTTCTAAGACTATTTAACATATCAGGCGTGACCAACCTAATCGCAAGCGTTATTCATTCTTTCAAGTCATTCAATTCTTAAGGTTTAGTTTTGTACACATCGCTCTTCACATATCCCCCATAAAAAGAAATCTAATGATGAAAGATCAGGTGATCGCGCTGGTCATTCAATCGATCCTTGCCTCCCTATCCACCGATTGAGAAATGTTGTATCGAGGTATTGCCGGACATTAACTTGGTAATGTGGTGGTGCTCCATCCTTATCGTATTCACTGGAACTTGAGGGTTTCCTGGATCGGGATATAAATTTGCTGAACTTGAAATGACATCATTTTGAACATTATCGCCATTCAAGTTGCCCTCAATGAAAAAGGGATCAGTGATATGGTTTCCTACAATCGCTGCCCAAACATTAACCTTTTGAGGGTATTGGGTGTGTTTTTCTCTCATCCGGTAAGGATTTTCCGTTGACCAGTAGCGGCAATTTTGCCCATTAGCATGACCGTTAAGAGACAAAGTACACTCATCAGAAAACATAACGTCTTCTAATTGGATGATATTGTTATCCAACATGTCCATCATTTGCTCACAAAAATAAGTTCTTTTATCAAAATCGTC
>WOGR01009119.1:0-11499 GCA_015342045.1 Leptinotarsa lineolata | reverse complement strand
TACACGAAACAAAAATATTTTCGAAACAAATACACATTTTTTGTATTATGATGGAGAAGTAGAAAGCTAAAACATTTTTTTCTCAAAAACTGTTGGATTGTTTGACTAATTATTGTTTGTTGTGCCGTGGGGTCAAAACCATAAGTTTCATTTCAGTCCGTTTTCACAGTCCATGTGTGAAACCCGTTTACCAATAACTTTTTTTTTGAGATCAAAATACAAGCACTACAGGAAAATCCCTCAGATGTTCTTAGACTGGTGCTTGTGTGAAAATAGTGATTCACGTTGAATTTTAATCGCTGGGGATAAAATTCATTGAGAAAAACCTTCTCAGGAAGTTCATCCCATATAAACGCAGTTCTCCAAATGAGAGAGTTCTCGAACAGTAAAGTTCGAGGTGTACCGAGTTGACCCTCAAAACGATGAGCAGCCAAAATCCAAATGGAATGACGAGACAACTGTGCTGTCAGCAAAGCTGTATATTGGGTTCTTGATTTTTCAATGAATCGTTGATATAAAATATAAAGGTTGGAAACAATATGGCTTCCTGGGAACATCAGTGTTGATGGTAAAAGTATTCGAGAGATATCCATCGACGGCCACTTGCAGGGACGTTCTTTCAGAAAGCTGGAAAGCTATTCACAGAAATGATTTCGCAAGCTATAGAATTGAAGTTTGGTTAGCAAACCCTCATGTCACACACATACAGAAATATCAAGCGCAACAGCTCTTGACTCTCCATGTTTCTTGATAGCGTTATTCTAAATATGGGTGAAACACGATAGAAAGTCGCCTGTTGATTTTTGTTTGCGAAAGCCATATTAATGATTGCTCAAGATGTTGAAGCCTTCCAAATATTCAAGGATATGATGGTTTACGGCTTTCTCTATGATTTTCGGAAGCAAAACAATTCAAAAGTGCAGACACGTGTGTCGCATCAGACATAGCAAAGATGGGCAATACCTAGTTGCAAGGAACAAATACAAATACACGGGATCATCAACAGAGAGTGGCCGCACTTTGTAGTTTCAGTTAAATCGCCTAGATCAGATCAGAAACTCCACTAACTATGGCATAGAATATTTATGATAAAAATAAATACAGAGATGATTCAAAGATGAAAAGGTAACCTGAAACTGAAAAGAAATGTTCTTATAAGATACATTAAAACATATGTAAGCGTTTTCAGTAAATTTCAATTTGGTATAAATTAAAAACCGTTTCTAAATGCTAACTCGAAAATATAATAATGGCGCAATCGGAAGCAGTATTGTCAGTCCTAAATGAATTGTTGTCCATTTTGTCACTCATCTTTCGCAATATCGAACGCGGCAGATCTCTATGTCATTATATTGCGACCATCTGCCTGTTTTTTCATTTCAGTTTTATCGACATACTTGAACTTTCTATGGCAGGGAAAGGGTTATCATGCGAAAATTGTCATTTCAATTTGATATTTCTGAGAGGGGAGAAAACATTAAGAAAGTTATTGGATGTCACGATCTTCCAAACTCACGACTCATGGGTGGATGGTTTCGATGAAAAAGTTCTTCACAAAATGTGGTTTATAATGCTGTAATTGTACTTTGAATATTTCCTATATTGATCGGCTCTAAGAATATTTCGTTAGTAGTCCGTGTGTAATATTGTAATATTAATACGGGGATATCTTAATAATAATGCTCCTGATTTGAACTTGATATAGTAGTAGTATCGAATTGAAATCAGAGGTACAGTAGAACTTTTCTAACATTTTTATGTTCTTTTAGATAACAAATATTTAAAATGGACACCAACGTGTCTTGGCACAATCATGTCTCTGAAATTGCAAATGATGCTTCTCAAAAGTTCTAAACTTTGTTCTAAACCAGAAAACTGTACACACCTCAGCCACTTTTATTACTTTATGAAACTCAACTCAGACCTTCATTGGAGTATTGTTCTCATATATGGAGATCCGTCCCAAGCATCCAGAAAAGAGCCACACGCCTGATTGGAGACGCGAACATCACTTGCAACATTGATAGTCTGGAAAATCGAAGAAGGGTTTAAAATTTGTCTCTCTTCTATAGATACTTCTTCGGAAAGAGCTCAAGTGACTTGGCACATTTGATTCCACCAAGAGCGGTACATATCAGAAATACGCGTCGGACTGTGGCTGCTCATCATTTTGAGGTTCAACTCTGTACACCTCGAACTTCACTGTTCAAGAACTCTTTTATACTCAACTATGGATCAACGGCTTGCAATATATGAACTGTGAATCCAAGTCTAACAAATATGTTACTCTGTTATTAATAATATTAATAATGTTCCTATCCTTCAATTTTTCATACTGTTTCATTTTTTTATTCAATGTATTTTAAGAATACTGAATAATTGAAAGGAGAATTCCGCAAAACCGAATGCATCTTGAGCCTAGCCTCTATTGTTCCTGTCATTTTATTTATTTTAAAACCAGCTCCAACTGCAATTCAAAGAGCCAGTAAGCAGTTCTCATGTAACGGATAATGGTCTCTGGAGATCCAAATTATATCGAGCAATACGAATCGTTAAACTCATTTTGTATAACTACTTTGCAGATCTGTGAAGTTTTCTGAAGTTCTCCGGAGACATCACATCTGAGATAGTGTTACGCAAATAAAACTGAAGTTTAGTGAAACTGAAACGAAATGGAAAGAAAATTATGGAAATAGTTTGAGTATCCTACAAGGTTTTCTTTAATTTGGCTTCTTGATTTCACTAATGGAACTTATGGGTTTTTATTTCATGTTTGTATTCATAATATCAAGTTGTTTCGGAAGTTTTGTCCATTTTTCATGAGTCTACCCTAAAAAACTGTAATATCTCAGTGGAATCTCATTCAATTCAGTGTACTCAGTGTACTTTTACCAACGTAACACAAATCGATTAAATCCATCAGCATAAAATGTGTAGTGCTCGGGATTCGATGAAGTCGACGAAGGCTGGTCCTAATTGGCGAAGGTTCCACCAGTAAGAAGGTTATCGGAGTGTTTGAAGAGATGGTAGCCAGTTGGCGAGAGGTCTGTAAAATTTGGTGGATGAGTCAGAACTTCTACGCTCAATTCGTTCGACGGTGATTTTTGACAAGTGCGTACAGACGTTGTGATGGAGTAGGATAGGGCCCTTCTGTTGACCGCTGCCGACTGCTAATGCAATTTTTGGTACAATTCGTTGATTTTTTACAGTAGGACTCTGCTTTGATGGTTTGACGCGGTTGCAGAAAGGTATAGTGAATCACACCAGCCTTTGACTACCATACATTAACCATGGTCTTTTTTGGTGGGTTTTTACCTTTGGAAAGTACCTGGGTGGCTCGTTGGTATCCAACCACTGTCCTGACAGTCTCCTGTTGTCGCATCACACGTGACGATCCGATCCAAAATAAGATCGTTTTGGTTGCGCAAAAACAAAGAAGAACAGACCTTGGAACATAACGAATTTTGGTAGAATCGTGGGTAACACACTTTTTGACCTCTACAATACGTTTTAAATCAACATGGCATCCAACGCTCAGTTCTTCCGTCATCCCACGCTCTGTTTGTGATCGGTCAGTCCCCACCAGAGTTCTCAAATCCTCGTCCTGGATTACTGTGGTCAACCATATGAGTGAAATTTAACGTCTTCCATTTAGTATATTGTGTAGCAATCCTCTGAATGATATCTGTTTCAATTCCATAACGAATGTTTCGAATAGAAACTGAATAGAGAAAAGTGGTTTTTGTATAAATCAGTGTTCATATAGAAGTATTTATTTCGGAAGTATTTTTTGGCTAATTCAATGGAATATGGAAGTTGCTGTTTCGAAAGGGCTGTTCTTCTAGTTTGTGTCTGAAATTTACTTCTTCGCATGATCTGCAAATGTTGTATAGAGTTACCTTTTTTAAATGGATTGCTCCCTTTCTTCCTTTGGAAGATTTCCACACTTTTTTGTATAAAGATGGACCTAAACTCAGCATACTTTTCTTTTGAAAGGATCATCCTCTATATTAGTCCAGTTTAGGAACCTGAGTGAGATAGGCAACGTCTTGTTGAAAAGTGTAACACTTCCTTGCTCAGCTGCTTCTCCTAAATCACCCATCCTAATAAAGTCGATTTTCAAAATGAATAATCTATCAGTCAAGATTTCGTTCTCATAGTCTCTCGTGTGTGGACTCTATGAGGGTCACATGAATATGACAGACGCGGACTTCATTTGTATTTTTGTTTACAACCGACTCCTTTGGACTCGATTTTGACTAACTTTAAACGGACAGATTCATTTTGAACTTTGTACACTTAACAAGAATCGATGACAATACAATAATTTCATGGGTTCATCTCATTATCTTGATCAGAATCGCAAGGATTAAATAATTTCCTCACACAGTGTCTGTGTGAGAGCAAGTGAGATAACCACACTGTCTTCGTATGAGTACCGTCTACTTTCTTATGGCTCGAGCACTCGGCTTATTAGAGTCAATACATTTCGTCGCTATCAGTTGGTCCATTGGCCGAGTAGATTAATGCGCAAGTCGTAATCGGCGTAAAACAACGACCTCACCAAGCGTGAGTTCAAATCCCGTCCATGACTAGAAACAAATATTCTTTTATTTTTTCAGCAATTTCCAAAATGCGTACCTTCCTTGAAAGTGCTAGTCGTTTCTCAGAGTATCTCTCAGGAATAGAACCCTCATTCCCCGTTATTCGTTACAACCATTGTAGACATAAAATCTACCATCGACAGTTGATAAGGCAGACATTTCAATTACCTCAGTACTTTAGGATGACCACATTTATCCAAGTGAACGTGGGTATACGATCTAAAGAAACATAATTGATTTAATGAGCCATTCGCGATTTTACCTTAATATGTCACACATTGAAATAACTTTGAGTAGATTGTCACGTGATGTACTAAAAATAGTGTCTCTTCATTGCTACCCAATAAATGATTTCGTATTAAGACTGACAGATAAAACCATTATATATCATAGCATAAAAAATTAAAACAAATGGGCTTGAAATAGCAAGCCAAAGAGTGGGATGTTTTAAATTATATTTTTATTATGGCTGCAAGCTGGCAAACGGCTCCTTACCAAGTATTTATTACAATGGATATTCAGCACTCCACGCTTTTTTACAACAGAATTGACTTTTTGTAAATAGATTCATTCTGATTTAAGACTTATCAGAAGTCATCAGTTACATCAAGCCAAAGGACTCAGTATCGATGTTGAACACAATATCAAATAAGTTTCGAATTATTTTTGATTTTTTAGTTTGTGTTGCTATTGAAACGTGTTTCTTTTGTTCTTTTGAATTACCATTTCAATTAGAATGGTAGCTTGAGAAATGTTCCTCACTGTTATCGCGACCTTAATTGAGTGATGTATATGGTGCAGTCTCCTTTTGGGTATAGTCGATTTCAATCTGATATCTTTTGGAGAGTCTGGTTATCGATTCATTTGTTAAAGAAAACCCTCTTCATCCCACAGGTGAGTCCACTACTCTATTCTTTTTCTTTATTCCACGAATATATTGGAAATTTTTAAAAGGTTTTTCAATCCCGAGAAAAAAAGATACTGATGAATTTGTGTTGTAAGAATCCTGACTTTTCAAGTTAAAAAAAAATTACTTCTGCAATTTTGTCCCAGTTTGTCTTTTGTCACATCTGCCACATCTTGGGGATCGCAGAGCTTTTTTGGGTTAATGGTGAATTTCGATCAGCTCTTCAACATATAGCCAATATCCAGAATTAAAAAAACATTGGAACACTCAGTGTCCTTCGAATTTATTCACTAATGCACTAATGCTGTACTATTCCTAAATCCGTCATCTACTCAATATTCCAATTAGGGTCAAAAGTTCCTGGACTGGGAAATATATGAATAGACAACACTTCCCGAAGATAATTATGATTATGAGCACTTCAGTTCATCAAAAAGTAAACTCATAGATATTATTATCGAGTTGATCAGTTGTTATTCACACGAACTGACACAACTAGTTTCCCATCGGTTGTTTTTGAGAAACGCCGTAAAATGAGCAATGAACAGTTGAAGCAATTTCGCTTCTACTGCGTTCAATCAAAATTACTATAATTATCATGACAATGCCCGACCTCTAGTATTTCTCGTGTCAAGGATAATAGATAGTATCGAATTTTCTTGTGCATAAAAACATGAAATGAATAGATTTTACGATAGTGGTCAATGTCGAACATGAAATGAGTATATTTTTTTCAGCGAAAGAAAGTTATATTTTATTTGAGAAAATCTGATTGGTATATTTTTGGATAACTTTCCTTAATCTAAGTAAGTCATGGGACCTTCGACTGTCAACTGACGTCAATGAAGCATAACATCAAATTTGATAGTACACAAAGCGAATAGAGATCGTCCTTTGTCCATCGCGAGCAACACGGCCCATGAAAGACAAGGACAGAGCAACTCTAAATAGCACTGTAATCGGGAAAGCGTTCCTGCCCTATGTGAAGAATGTTATAGATCGAATTGGGAGAATACTGTAGACATTCAACTAGAAATCAGTATTGAGGCGAAAGAAAAACTTCAGAATCTGGGGTCATCTAAGGATTCTAGAGCATTAATAGCCACACCAGGAGTATATCGGCTACTTTGTAGCTTCATTGGATCCACGAAAAGAAGTGTAGGTATCCGGCTCTCTTAATTCCAGAGAAATTATCACCTGGAGCATACCGACAAATCAGCAGTAGAAAAATATATTCTTGGAGAAGGTTTCCATGTTTTCACGTTTGGAGAGATCTAAGTGCTAGACAGAACTCAGACTCAGAACTACCCAAGACTATGTGAGGAAGAGATGGAAATTCAAAAACGGAAACCAATTGCAACCATGAAGAAAGAAAAGTTACATCAATAAAGTCTAGATACCTGCACCGAATTACACTCTCGAATGAATCATTCATTTCAACCAGCAGGAACAGAACCACGCCCATTACCAACGAAATTAAAGCTTCCATTTAGTGCCTGCTGTGAGTGAAACTACAGTACTTCGTTCGTTGTCTCAACATCATTGATAATATTCACCGCAATCGTAAGTGGGCATAAAAACATGCAAAAAACCGAGAAAAGCTTTGATATAGTTACATCCAGTTGTGACAGTCCACACTCTACTGGAAGAGAAAGCCCGTTTCAAACAAATGCACGAAAACCATTTTTCCTATGTCAATTGAAAAAACGAGCGCTGTATAATCCAAAAATTTCGAACTTATTTTCAAGGTGGAAATTTTATAGGTTAGTTTTCAATTAAATTACATCAACCCTACTGCAGAGGGAGATTGACTGATACCTCATTTAGAGGTCGTTCATCCAGCTTATAATGGATATGCATAATGATCCGTGTCTGTTATCCTTCTCTCCAAATCTTACAGATCTTTAGGCTATGTTTTACAGAAAATCAATTTCAGATGCCTCCATGGAAATAAATCCGATGGCGATGAGTCAGGTGATCGTGGTGGCCATTCTATTGTGCTTCTTCGACCAATCTATCTGCCAGAAAATCAATCATTCAACCATTGTCTGACTGGAAGAAATAAGTGTGTTGGAGCTCCATCTTGTTGAAAGTGACTGGGATTGTTATGTGAAATCATCAACTAGCTGCACTAATTACCCAAAGTAGTCGTTACAATAATAGTAATATTTTCCGTTGACAGTTACATGTATGGGAATTGTCAAGCCTGATTCTAAGGGTTATTGAAAGTATTTAAAAAATTATATAAATATGAAATAAAACAGTCACATACATTAATTTTAAATAAAAAGTTTGGAAAGCGAATGAAAACATTTCTCCAATAAAAATGTTTTGAGTCTTTTTTGACATGTCTCACATTTTTATGTTGTTTTATAGTATCTGAGAGTTTGTTAAAAATTCGTGACCCTATGTAATAGGGAGCAAAATATGCAGTATTCACTCTCGCAAATGAAATACACCTACATGAATTGTTGTTTACTTTTAGTATTATAATCATGAATATCTTCATTCAATTCGAAAAACGACATTATTTAAAAAATATAAACAGCTATATCAAAAATGTATATACATGGAAGAGGTAAAATTTCTGTACACTTTGAAAATAGGTTTACATGTGTCCCTAAATGGAATATGTACGTTTTTGACAACTGAAAATATCTGATGCTGAGATGGAATTTCCCCAGGGACATATACCATATCTGAGCCTCAATTCAATTTGTGTGTAGTAAAAATCTCTCAGACTCGAAAGAAAAAAATACAGCAAATTCAATTTGCGCATTAGTTTATTACAGAGGGTTTTCCAAGCCAAAAATTCATCTAGATACTCACCAAGAAATCCGACAGATTCTTGAGTGTTTGTCTGCATGTTTGTTTGTGTGTCTGCAGGACTCTTCATGTGTCTGCGTGTTTGTTTGAGTGTCTGCGTGTCTATTCGTATATCTGCGTGTCTGTTTATTTGTCTCTGTGCCTCTTTATATGTCTACAAGTCTGTTCGTGTGTATGTGTCTGTCTTCATGTCTGTTTGTGTATATGCGTGTCTGTGTCTGCGTGTATATTTGTGGGTTTTTTTATTTGTCTAAGTATCTGTTCGTGTCTGCGTCTCTGTATGTGTGTGCCATCCACATATACTCAGACAAACGCAGATACAGAAGGCTGAATATGAAGACCCGAAGGATATTCCACTCTTGCATTTTGCACAACAAAACGCCAGCAATCGGGATGTAGAAGAGAAAAAATTCATTGAGACCTCTTAATGATTATCATTCATTAAGTGTTCACAGACTTCAGCCTCAAAATGAGACATAATGTACAATATTGAATTGAACAATACAAGTCCTAAATACATAGATATGTCGCAGAGGGCCGCACTGTGCAAGCACATGATGGAACCCCACAGAGTGTGATACATTCAATCGATCACACTCGACTTTTAACACCAACTGTAACTATGTTTATGGGACCTACCCCCTAAAGTAGGTACCATTCGAATCAGCGGACCGAGTAGAATACGTTAAAAATAATTTAGAACTGTGGGGTCTCAAAAATGACCCCATAATTTTGGATCACCGCACAAGGATATTTATAATCGATAGGATGACCCCTTAATGATTGGGTGCCCTACGCACACACACAATCACAGACACACACACACACACATCCACACAAATACACACCTGCACACACATATACATAAGCACATACACACATACAAAACAAAAATAAAATTATCAAAATGCCTAAATAATGTATGAAAACACAAATAACTATGTAAAATATGATTAAAAGGTATCGTCATAAAATTCTTGCAAACTATAATATGGCCTCCCGATAAGATCTTAGTCGAAAGTGTGTAAAGTTTACTAAGCATTTTAGGTAGTTAGGTAGATGATTACACATCTTGAGACCATTAAATTTAGGGTCTGACGTGTGGTATAATGAGAGACAGTTGGCAGAAGTTCTGTTCTACGTTTATGCACTAAACAAACTGTTTCTGAAATAAATAGAGCACATAGTGATAAAATTTTGTTTGCGAGACTGGAAGAAACGTATGTGCATGATCTATATAATTTTGGTAGTTCATTGAAGTTGATTACTTTCTTCTTTTCATTGGAAGTTCTCCATATTTTCTGCAAATTGTTGTTGCAAAATATTGTTTTATTAGTGAATTATTTTGATTTGTTATACACATTGCCACCAATCTAAGATCCAAAAAAAATGTAACATAGTTGAAATTGAGTACAAGTTTTTCGAAAACTAAACACATCTTCGTTGAGTAGTTTTCAATGCTTCATCTATCAAAAAGACAATTTGAAGTAAATGAAAACTACAAATTCTATAATAGGGCTCTTTTTCAAATTGACCCACTGAACACTCAACACAATACTGAATTATGTTTATGATATAATTAAACTTGTTGATGATATTGAGAAAACTTACCTATAATACATATGGGTTTCCTGATGAACCGAAGTCGTCCCCAAAATCCCATATACTTAGACCTACATCCTGCAGACCACAGTCGCACCAAGTATTCAGCTCCGAAAAATAAAACTAAACAAATTTCCTGCAACAAAACAGAAAACATGGAAATATTGAACAATGAAAAGGGATATGGAATCTATAGAATCTATAAAATGCTATATTCTCGTTTTTCATATTTGAAGGAAACAAATAGGAAATAAGTTCTAGTGCAGCTGTTTCGCAGGCAATATATAACATACCCAATTTGATATAAATGATAATTCAACCAACAAACAATAGAATTGCATCACAAAAATATCAGCAACAATTGAAATTGTAATAATATTATAGTTGAAAGTGATATGTATACAGTTCTGTCCTTGTTTCAAAATAGTTGACAGTGTATTCATGTACAATTCGACATTTTTGGTAATTGTTCGAGTATTGTCAATAAAGTTAATTACACGAAATCACAAACACTGTATATTCACTCTACTCTTCATTACCCATGAGTCACGGTGCCAGGAATTTTCTGAAGCAAGTTCTGATGTTGTCCTTGGACCCAATCCTTCTTATTTTTTCCGATAATCCTCTGATGCACTGATTGTGACGGCTTACCTTTCTTGTGAGGTTCTTGCTGTCTTTTAGCCAAAGTCTGTTCCACCACCACTTTGGAGTACCCATTCCGTTAAAAATCATTTTTGATGATGCCTAGTTCTTTCTCTAGACCTTATTTTGTATTACACAGCCAGAAAGCACGGTCTACTAGAGTCTTGATTCCTCTTTTAATCGATTGATGATGGTTGGATTCGTGGTTCAGATACTGTCCTGCGTGTGAGTGGGTTTTCGGTTTATAGATGATCCCCACTTAGTGTCGGTTGTCTTCACCAATACGTCTAAGAAGGGCAATTCGTTGTGGACTTCCTTCTCTATTGTGAAAGCCAAGGAAGGTCTTACGCTCTTCATGTGTTGCTTCAGGAAGGCGTCCAGTTCAGTATTCCCATGGTTCCATATTATGAAGGTGTAGTCAACGTATCCCAACCAGCCTCGTGGTTTCTTGTGGGCTTCTTCAATTGTCAGAGTTTCAAACCACTCCATATATATGTTGGCTATAACTGGTGAAAGTGGCGATTCCATTGGCAGTCCCTCATCTTGTGTAAATAATTCGTCCTTCAATTGGAAATAACAGTTTCATACACAGCATCCTAGTAATTCTATAATTACTTTTATAGGTAGGTTCGTTCTATCTTCCAAGTCCTCATCTTCGTATAGCTGTGTCTAATATGGAGTGCTCCTTCGACCGGAACGTTGATGTGGAGGCTTTCCATGTCGGAGTTGATAAGTTGATCTTGCTCTGTGACTTCGATTGCCCAGAAGTCACATAATAATATTGACCTGCTATCTCACGGCGGTCGTGGAGTAAGAGTTTTATATTAATTTCACTGGCAGCCAGAAAAAAACACATGAAGGAAGTTGTTTAGCTGCTGTCTTCGAGTTCGTTTGAATACTAAATTATATCAACCGATA